>GG745339.1:1322930-1351983 GCA_000151295.1 Allomyces macrogynus ATCC 38327 | reverse complement strand
TTCGAGTCATGGTGAAGACCAGGTGGATCGCCTCGTCTACAAAGTAGTCACGGCATTGGCCCTCCTCCAGCACCTTTGCTGCGCCCTTGGCAATCCATGCATCGAGCTCCACCTGCAGGGATGCTGCCTTGGCCCCAGTCAGGGTGGACTCCACTGTCTCCCCCATGGGTGGTGGTACCCCCAAAAGGTCCAGCCGCAACCCATCTGGGATCAAATCTCTTGCGATCTGGGAGTCGTGGCACCTGAGCCAGACCTCCTGGAACGTGAGGAAGTGTAATCGGCCCCCCACCACCACCTCCAGATGCAGGTGTGGGAGCAAGCCTTCTTAACGCGTTATCTTCGCATCCCCTGTCAGGTCTGCCCTGTCCCTGAGCGCCATGGACAGGGCTGTTGGGTCTGGAATCCCCAGGATTGATTCCATGTCCAACAAGGTGAAACGTTCTCCCAGATCCATCCACAGCCAGTGTGCAATGCAATCCACCTTTCCAAAGACTGAGCCCCAGTCGCCAACCAAACAACAGTCTGTGTCTGTAGAATTGGTGTGATGATCCAATATATTCAAATTGTGATCCATCAGCAACAGGGGCTGCACCACTAAACCCGCTTCTTGTTAAGCCACATCAGTGCCAAGCCAGTGCTGGGGCCACCAAATGCGCGCTTCATCAAGCCACCAAAATGCGGGCCAAAAACGCGCCCCCCTCCCCCCCCCACAGGCAGGGCCAGTTGGTGATGTTGGCGCACAGGTCCAAAGGGACCTGCTGCATGGGGCCACTGGGAATGGCCTGCACTGAGGGTGCTCTGTGCGTGCCAGTAGCGCGCTTTGCCATCAGCCTCCACCCGCTTGGCAAGCACAGTCTCATCAAACAACAGCACATGTCCCAAGTGGGACCCCAAAGGCAGTACCTTGTGTAGGGCCTTGGCATGTGCCTTGTCCACCCCTGGGTAGGTCGCCAGGTACACAATGCGCTGCAACCCAGTCAGATGGGCAATGTCCGCCACTTCCAGGTGCGCCTTGGCTTGGACCATGCCAACCACCATGTCATGTGTGGACAGCACATCAGCATGGTCGTCCACATTGAGCTTTGAGAGGGCCACCTCCTGGAGGAGTGCAGTGAGGACCTTGAGGTGGGAGGCCACTGTGACAGTCCCTCACATTTGGGTCATCAGACGCTTGGTCACGTCCATGAGCAGCTTGTCTTGCTTGGCACCAGCCCACTTTGCTGAGGTACCAAGGCCTGGGAGTGTGAATGCCAGCTCAGGCGCATCCTTGATTGGCATGATCTCCTTGACATTGTAAAAGAAACGCGCACATTTGTGGCGCTGTTTCTTGGTGTCGTCCAACTCATTGAGGGGGCCAAACATGTTGGTGGGGCCCAGGGCTCCATCACCACCCAGGCAGGTGAGGGCTTCATGCAACATGTCCAGTATGCGCGCCTCACCACTGTCCTCTTGCTTCAGTTGGCTCTCAGACGTGGCTGACGAACTGGCCACTGATGCTGCGTCCTGCTGGAGCATGTCGCAGTGGTCTGTCCCCACTGCATGCGCCAGGGCGAGCATCGCAGTGGGCGGGATGGCCATACGGGCCAGTGCAGCTTCCACCACCGCCTCCACTGCAGCCACTGCAATGCAGGTGATGTCATTGGCTGTCAGTATGTTGCCCCCACTGACCACAAGGTCACATGTGGGACGAGCGCCCGTCCCCACCTTGGGCCCATCCGCAGCCGCCAGAGCGTGCGCGACGGCGCCTGTGCGCGGGGCGCCAGGCCGGACCTGCCCCAGCGTCACAATGTTGGCCACCCCCCTGTCCATGAAAGGTGGGGCTGGCTCGACCTCAGGGACGCCTGGGACCTGCCCACCATAAACCGGGATGGTGTTGTCGGTGTTGCTCTGCATTTTCTTGTATGGAAACGTGCCGTGTCGCTTGTCCACCAGTGTCGATCGAAAAAAGGAGTGAGGATCCTGACAGGTCAGGGGTGAGGGGTTAGCACGCCTTGACAGGCACAGGCGATCAAGCCTGTTTTTTCATTTCGTTTCTCAGAACTGACGTTGCATCATATGTTCATGTTCCTGAGATAGTGTCGATCATTTGAGCCCATTCAATAAAGGAATAGGCACATCGCAGCACCCCTGAGGTGCTGGCGAGGGCAATGGACAATGCGCAAAATGAACTTAAGGTAATTTGAAATAATTGACCACAAAGCTAAAAATAAGTGAAAATGAACAGTTCAGAACAATTGGACCCTTTTCTGGCGCACGCGATGGCAGCGCGCCGGCCAACCAGATGGGGGCAGCAGCGTCGTCGGCTACCCGAGGACGAGAGCCGCGTTTTGCCAAGTGGACGAACAGCGGGATTGCAGAGCGACGAGAAGCGCGCAAAATCGCGCGAGTACGGCAGAGAGAGCACATGGGATATCGCGAGAGGTCGGTGGAGAATAGACATGGTGCTGTACGCGAGGTCGGCAGAGAGAGAGAGAGAGAGAGAGAGAGAGAGAGAGAGAGAGAGAGAGCGCACGATCTCGTCTGGGATATGGAGGGAGAAGGTCGCTTCCCGCGAGGTCGGTGGAGAGCAGCCGGACGATCGCGCGTGAGAGTGTGGAGGGGAGACCACTCCCCCGCCGAGCCGGTAGAGAGCAAGGCCGATTGCGCGCAAAAGGTCAGGAAAGGAGCAGGATCGCTAGCGAGGGGTCGGAATGGGGGCGGGATTGCGCACGAGGTGTTGAAGACGAGATGCAGGACCGCGAGACCAAGGGAGAGGAGACGCGGGATCCCACGCGCCGACGACGAGGAACATTTGCGGTGTTCACTTGGGGGAGCCATGCGCGAACGCACGGCCGAGACCGGCCGCACCGCCCTTGATTCGCAATGGCGCGGACGGACGATCGCACCTGATTCACTTGACCGTCGAGCGCGGTCATGGTCTTGGAAACATGGCGGAACGCCGTTGGGCACGGTCACGACCTTGGTCTTGGTGCGGATCCGGTTGAAACAAAACCGGCTCCTGCCCGCGACGCACCCGGCGGATTCGGTCGCGTCGCCGCCGCTCGCAAAGCATCAGCCGTTTGCGGACCTACGCGGGCACCCGTTGCCGCCGCATTTCCTCCCGGCACGTCCCCACGCAGGGCCGTGTACATGGCGCGTAGCTGGTCCTGCTCCACCTTGACGACGACAACGAGGGCGACAACGAGGACGACAATGACGAGCGAGCACGGTCAGGCCCAGCGATTCGAGACGCATTCGCGACTGCCAAGTGACGAACGCACCATCAAGTGCCGCAACTTGCCGAGGATCATGGCCGCAACCTCACGGAGCATGGCCGCCTCGTCGTCGAGCGCCTTGGTCACAGCCGTGCGCAACGCCGCGCGCGACGGAGGTAAGTCGCCGTCGTTCTCGTTCGAGTCGGGGTCGACGCGGCGTCGTTTCGGGGCGCGGTCGGTCATGGCAGTTTCTGGTTGTTGATCACAGATTGCTGACCGGATCGTGCAGTCTGCGTCAGCGCAAGCTCAAGGCGGCGTTGGCTGGAAGCGTGGTCTCGAGTTTGAGCTTGGCAGGCGTCGCCTTCGTCGTCGGTTCCTCTGCGCTCGAATCCTTGCTGCACCTTGTCGGTGATCGAGTTCCTGCCCAAGGCCAGTGCACCCGATCACCGTCGAGGACGACGACACTGTGGAAAGCAGATCAGCGATCAACGGCAGCGGCACCGATGGCAGGGACGACTCCGCTGTCCAAGTCACGCGTCACGTGTGCAAATGGACACCACCAGCCACACCGTTGATCACCGCGCTCTGTGACTGTTCGCACCAAGCTGGGAAGTAGCCGGCCTGCCTTTCATCATCACCCGCTTTCTCGCGCGCGAACGCTTCATCCACGATGCTCCGATGCTCAACAGCGGCGGACGACCAGCCCCGCCCGCGCCCGCCCAGTCACCCAACCAGCCGGGCCCAATTTCGGCGCGCATGTCCATGCCGTTAACAGCATCACGCGGCCCCGCTCGGCGTCCCATCCCACTCGCAAGAGGCGAACGATGCACCCGCAAATCACACTGCCCGGGCTGGATATTTGAAGTAAACGCGCCCGCCAACGACGACATGCTGATCATTATCCTCCATTCGCTGGACCAAGAGCTCTCTCTCCAGCTCCACCAACTCGACCTGCCCGCCCGCCAGCTGCACTCGACCCCCGGGCCAACACCAATTTCGAACCCATTTCTCTCTCCATACCACCGTCAACCATGTTCCGATTCGCATCTGCTGCCCGGCTCGCCGCCCCCGCTCGCGGCGCCCGCACGACCCTGAACAACCACGCCGCTGCGTCGGCGGGCCTCGTCGGGACGAGCTCGAACCTGACGGCAAGCACTGCCTCGCCATGCACCAGGTCCGTACGACCACGACCAGCAATGGATGGACACTCGCGACCAATTCGACCTGAATGAAGCGACTGACCAGGGAAACATCAACAGTGCAACGACCGCGACCCCGACGCGCAACTTCTCCTCCATCACGGCCCGCGGACCGTACTCTACCGCACCTCTGCGCACTGCCCGGACCACTGCACCGATCCTGCCTGGTCGCATCCACGCGCTGCCGCCGGCCGTCGTGCAAGTCGGTTCCTACCGGTTCCAGTCGACGGTTACCAATGCCGACGCCGCACCTGCGCAGCCGTTTGTCCCGCTCGCGAAACGCGTGCTCGTCGTCGGGTCTGGCGGTCTCTCGATTGGCCAAGCCGGCGAATTCGACTATTCCGGGTCGCAGGCGATCAAGGCGCTCAAGGAAGAGGGCGTCGAGACTATTCTCGTAAACCCGAATATCGCGACAGTCCAGACCGACGAGCAGCTCGCCGACAAGGTCTACTTCTTGCCCGTCACGCCCGAGTACGTGACGCAGATTATCGAAAAGGAACGGCCCGATGGGATCTTGCTCAATTTCGGCGGCCAGACGGCGCTGAATTGCGGGATTGCGCTCGACCAAATGGGCGTGCTGGAAAAGTACAAGGTGAAAGTGCTCGGCACGCCAATCTCGACGCTGATTACATCCGAGGACCGCGACTTGTTTGCCAAGGCGCTGCAGGAGATCAACATCCCGATTGCCAAGTCGGTCGCGGTCGAAACGGTCGACGAGGCACTCGCCGCGGCGGCCGATATTCACTACCCCGTCATTGTGCGGTCGGCGTTTGCGCTCGGTGGGCTCGGGTCCGGGTTTGCCGCGAACCCCGAGGAACTCGCGGCGCTCGCGACCAAGTCTTTGGCCCTGTCGCCGCAGATTCTTGTTGAGCGGTCGATGAAGGGGTGGAAGGAAGTCGAATACGAGGTGGTCCGTGACGCGCACGACAACTGCATCACCGTATGCAACATGGAGAACCTCGACCCGCTCGGCGTGCACACGGGCGACTCAATTGTCGTGGCCCCGTCGCAGACGCTGTCCGACGAAGAGTACCACATGCTCCGTGCGGCCGCGATCAAGATCATTCGCCATCTCGGCGTCGTCGGCGAGTGTAACGTGCAGTACGCGCTGAACCCGGATTCGCTCGAGTACGCTGTGATTGAAGTGAACGCGCGCTTGTCGCGGTCGTCGGCGCTCGCGTCCAAGGCCACGGGTTACCCGCTTGCGTTTGTCGCCGCGAAGATTGGGTTGGGTCAGACGTTGCCGGAGATCAAGAACGCGGTGACCAAGTCGACGACGGCGTGCTTTGAGCCGTCGCTTGACTACGTCGTGACCAAGATCCCGCGCTGGGACCTGAGTAAGTTTGCTCATGTCGACCGCAAGGTTGGGTCGCAGATGAAGGTTCGTTTTGCCCTTGCAGTTCACGGGTGGTAGCTTGAGTCACTCGAAGCTCACCCTCCACTTTTCCCCACTTGATAGTCGGTCGGTGAGGTCATGGCCATCGGCCGTACGTTCGAGGAATCGTTCCAGAAGGCCATCCGGCAAGTCGACCCGTCGTTCCGCGGCTTCGAGCCGCCGACCGACGAGGAGAAGCACCTGTCGCGCGAGGAGCTCGACGTGGCGCTGCGCAACCCGACCGACCAGCGTCTGCAACATTGGGCGCAGGCTGTCGACGAGGGCATGTCGGCCGACCAGATCCACGACATCACCAAGATCGACAAGTGGTTCCTCTACAAGTTTGAGAACATGACGCAGACGCGCAAGACGCTGCAGTCGCACACGCTCGAGTCGGCCGACAAGGCCGCCCTTCTCGCGGCCAAGCAGGCCGGGTTCAGCGACACGCAGATTGCCGCCGCGCTCAAACCCTCGGCCGACGGCAAGAAGGCCGGCGCCCTCGCCGTGCGCGCCAAGCGCGTCGGGCTCGGGATCACGCCGTGGGTCAAGCGGATTGACACGCTTGCGGGTGAGTTCCCGACCTCGACCAACTACCTCTACATGACCTACCACGGCGCGGCGCACGATGTCAAGTTTGATGACAACGGCACAATGGTGCTCGGGTCGGGCGTCTACCGCATTGGGTCCTCGGTCGAGTTTGATTGGTGCGGTGTCTCAGCGATCCGCGAGCTGCGCGACCTCGGCCGCAAGACCATCATGGTCAACTACAACCCGGAGACGGTCTCGACCGATTTCGACGAGGCCGACCGGCTCTACTTTGAGGAGCTGTCGCTCGAGCGCGTTCTCGATATTTACGAGGCCGAACAGTCGGAGGGCGTCGTTGTTTCGGTCGGTGGTCAGCTGCCGCAGAACATGGCGCTGCCGCTGCAGAAACAAGGGTGCAAGGTGTTGGGCACGAACCCTGAGGACATTGACCGCGCCGAGGACCGTGCGCAATTCTCGGCGATTCTCGACAAGATTGGCGTGCACCAGCCGCAGTGGCAGGCGCTGACGACCGTCGACGAGGCGCTCGCGTTTGCCGACCGCGTCGGGTACCCCGTGCTCGTGCGCCCGTCGTACGTGCTCTCAGGTGCGGCCATGCGCGTCGCCACGTCGCCCGAGGAACTCAAGGCCTTCCTTGCGCTCGCGACGGACGTCTCGCCCGACCACCCGGTTGTCGTGACCGAGTTTGTGACGGGTGCCAACGAGATTGACGTCGACGGTGTCGCCGTGAGCGGCCAGTTGATCGCCGAGGCCGTCTCGGAGCACGTCGAGCCCGCGGGCGTGCACTCGGGCGACGCCTCGCTCGTCCTGCCCGCGCCCGACTTGCCCGAGGAGACACGCCAGGCCGTGCGTGCCGTCGCCGCGCAGGTGGCCAAGGCCCTCAACATTACTGGTCCCTTCAACATGCAGATTCTCGAGAAGCCCGGCCACCCGCTGCGCGTCATCGAATGCAACCTGCGTGCGTCGCGGTCGTTCCCGTTCATTTCCAAGGTGCTCGGCGAGAACCTGATCCGTACGGCGACGCGCGCCATGGCCGTGCCCGACGCGGTCCACGCGCCGATTGACCTGCAGGCGAGCAAGAAGCGGCCGTACGTGGCTGTCAAGGCGCCGCAGTTCTCGTGGACGCGTATTGCCGGCGCAGATCCGGTCCTCTCGGTCGAAATGAGTTCGACGGGTGAGGTCGCGTGCTTTGGGAAGACGCTGCACGAGGCGTTCTTGACGTCGCTCGAGGCCGTCAACGGATTCAAGGTCCCGGAACCGGGTATGGCCGTGCTCGTCGAGCGCGCCGCGGGTGTTACGGACGAAATGCTCGCGACCGTCTCGAAGGCCGTCATTCGTGCAGGCCACCCGATCGTCGCGGCCGACGCGACCACCGCTGCCGCCATTACGGCCGCGACCAAGCAGCCCGTGTCGGTCCTCGCGCGTTCGCCGCAGTGGCTCGCGCAGGTCGAGGGCGGTGAGCCGCTCGACTCGGTCCGCGCCGCGGCCAAGGCCGATTTTGGCGACGCTAAGGTTGCGCTGGTGCTGGCGCTCGCCGTGGAGCGCGCGCTTGCGCCCAATGACCCGGCGTACGCGGTGCGTCGTCTCGCCGTCGATCTCGGTGTGCCGATGCTCACGGACGCACGTGGCGCGGCCTTGTTTGCGGATGCGTTGGCGATTCGCCGTGAGGCTCTGCGTGCGGGGAAGCCGATTGGGCCCGTGGATTCGAAGGGCCAGCCGATGGGCGAGATTGTGAGTTGGAACGAGTGGATTGCGGCGACGAGTGAGAAGGTCGTGTAAGACGTAAGTTGGCTTTATGGTCAAATGCTGCTTCTCAAGAAACCTGTTGCGTCGAGAGTAACGAACCAAAAAGTTGACTTGCATAGCGAGAGCTGCGTCGCTTTCCCGCCTCCATGAATGGTCTCTCCATCCTATTTGCCAGAGACTCGTCCAATGGCTTGGCCCGGCGTACAAATTTGATTTTTTCGGCAACATCAGTCGAAAACAGTGCCGCAAATGACTGGCGTCTAGAAGACCCAGTGCTTCTCCAGTTTTTCTCGATGGCTCTCCGCCAAAGTGCGGAACTCTGAGATTTTCCGGCGTTACAAAATGTGTTGCCCTCGGAGGGAGGCGATATCAGGACGTATCCATCCCACAAGACGCTCGGCACGCCGAGTTCGATGGCACCAACCCGTGTGCACTCGATCCGCTCATCCGGCGGCGTCGGCGACATGATGATCGGCGAATGAATCTCGGCCGACGCAATCGACGCCATGTCCAACCCGTTGTCGTGTGTGTGCGAGCGTGCACGGCCGGCTTGTACAATGGCCACAATGGAACGTCGCATGAGCGTCGACTGTGATAGAAATGCCCGACGCATGCCCGCCGGAGCGACGAGGTCGGGTTCGAGCTCATTGCACAGCTCCACGAGGAAAAAGAACTTGACGAGTTTCCCGTCCTCCTTGCGGTAGTCGGACCCGTTGCCCAATGCTCCGTCGCCGCCGTAGATGCCGTCAGGCAGGAACGCATATCCGACTTGCCCAGTGCAGCTATGGGACAGGGGACGATGAAGTGAGTACCCTCGCTCATGATAATTGTGCCGAGAATCCAGCCGCGTACCACATCGTCTTTGCTCCTCGTGTGCAGCCGCAGCGACTGACCGTTCTCGACAACGTAGAACGACTCTTGGCACAGATTGGACTCGACGAGGAGCGCGAGGCAACTCTCGCTGAGATACTTGAATGGACTCGGCAATCTCGCTTCCCTGTCCCAGGAAACTGCATCCGGTGAGGCTCCGTCCTTCCACAACGTGAACATGAACCAGAAATCGAGTAGCGTCTCATCCGTGTACAAACCCAGCTGCTGCCCCTCGTGCACAACCTACACCAATGCAACACGTCCCCATCCGTCCCCACCGTCCTCGTCTTCCTCGTCCAATCTGCTCGTCGGAATCCCGCCAGAGTCGGCCGATTGAACACTCAGGTCCGAGATCGTGACTTGCGGCGGCAGCGACCCGACACCTTCACAGATTTCGTGCTCGCTCGCGGCGTAACTGTGTCGGTGGTACACGGCATCCCATACGTGCGCCGACGGCGACGTCGATGTTTCTGCACTCCCGCTCCGACTCCGGCTCGCACCAAGCTCCGTCGCCGGCACGTTCTTCCTCACGGACCTGAGCCGGCCGATCGTACCAAACGTGCGTGTCGCGAACTGGACCACGGGCGACGTGCCGGACGGCGACGGGCTTGGCTGCATGGATTCCCCATAAGACCGCTGGCGACCGCGGATCGGACGAAACAGGTTCAGGCCTGGTGAGTCGGTGCCGTTAGCCGACGGCGGGACGAGCGCAGTGATGAGGGGCGCCTCGCCCGGTGATGGCGACGTTTCGTTGCTGTTGGATGTTGGGGATCGAGAAGCCGAGCATCGTGAGCTGGATAAGCCCGCGGCTGATCGGTCTGATCCCGCTCGCCGAGTGCATTTTGCTTGGGGACGCGGCACGGCGCGCGGCCGCGCGCGAGAGCGTGCCAGTGACTTTCGAGCAGCGTCTGTTGCGCGACCGGCCGTCCTTGGTCATCTCCCACGTGGGGGGGGGGGGGGGGAGAGAAGCGTCAGTTCGATAGGAGGGTAGACCGAGAAGCATACGAAACGTACCTTAGGCACCCACTTCCGAGTCGGCGCGTTCCAATACGTAATCCTCGCTGGTCTCGAGCATCACGTCGTCGCGGTCGTCAACGGGCGCGTGCGGACCCGTCGCGCGGTTGACGAGTACGATGCCGGTTCGAGTATCTGCTTTCGGGTATACGCGGGTGCTGGCGAGATCCAGCACCCGATGACGGACAGGGGGCGGCGCGCGAAATCGGCCAGGTTCGTGTCGATGACGAACAGTTGTCGTCGTCGTCGGCCGAATGGGTGGATTCGGCCGAGTGTGAATCGAGGTAGAGGGCTCGATCGAGACCAAGCACAGAGCGATGGTCGACGCGTTACCGTCAGGATTCGACGCCGAGCGGTAGTACGACGAGGAAAGGTGCGCGGGTCGAGGCTCATGGCACCGTTGTCAACAGTTTCGGATTCGGAGCTGAGAATCGACGAGGTCCGGGACGGGACAGGATCAATCACTTCCTCGTCACCTCCGTCGTGCATGGTCGGCATCGTTGTCAGCGTCCACCCTTCCACGCCGACCTCACCCTACCCTTGCACGTCATCGACAACGATGCGCAATTAGTGCCCCATCGCGCCGCGTTCAAATTTTCCGTCACGCGTAGCATTTTAGTGAACCGGCGAGGTCGGCGAGCGGGACGCGAGTTGGCGCGAATGTATCGGCACGGCCGCGTGGTGCGCGTGTCGTCAGTCGGTCAGGCGGTGGATCGCTGCGTCGGCAGATTATGCAGCTCCGTGACCGTTTCCTGCTGGCACGCTCGGGGCTGTCCTTGGGTTCTCGTTGGGCTTCTTGGTCATTGCCGGTGCGGGGTTGATTGATCGTGAGCGCTTGGAATGACGGCGCAGTGCGGGAATGATTTGTGGAGGCTCGGGAGGAGGCCGTTCGGGTCCACCAGCTAGTCTTGCGAGCAATTGATAGCGAGATCCAAACCGTCGTCGGCGATAATTATTGCAGTCTCGACAGTGTCAACGACGAGACGAGAGCAACCCAGGCTAATACCGCGTTCCTCTCCGGGCAGCCCATGCCTACTTCAACGCCCACACCGACATTTGTATATGGCGTATGATGCCTAAATGCCTGCTCGTGCCAAACTTGCCGAGCAACGAACAATCAATCCCAATCAAAATCCCAGTCGCAACAATTCTTGCGGCGTGACCGACAACTTGCTGCAAGTCACGCTGTGGATTTAAGAGCGCCAGAACTACATTTTGCCTTCGGCCAAGACCGACCATGAAGCGCGCCCGTGCCACAACCCACCGCCATTTGCGACCCGATCATGACACCAAGGACACGAACCCGATCGACTTGACGATTATTGCGCGCGCTGTGACGCTCGTCGACCCATTGACCTGTCCTGAGACGGCTATTGCCGCGGCCGAGGGCGCCATGATGGTGCCAAGTGTGCACGACCCCAAGTTGATGATCGATCGGTAAGAGGACACTTGCTTGCTTTCCTTGGTAAGCTGCACGTTTTAGATGGCATGGGAAATATAGCACGATTGATCGGAATGCGATCATGGGCATGGTCGTGTGGCGTCGTTGTCGAGGCACAATTCGCACGGCGGGTTCGATCCACCTCGCTCGTGCTCTGCTCCGCATCCCCGCCAAGCTCTCCAAAAACAAATAGCAAGTCGAAACCTCACCATGTTCACCCGAAATCACGACCGCCGACGCTTCGACCAGCTTTATATTCTCCCCTTCTCACACTCGCGTCGCACCGTCCTTCTAGCTACGACGTGCGCCATCTCCTTGCGGCACTCGACGACTCGGTCGACGATCTCGACGACATTTCTGACACGGTCGACACGATCACGCGCGCCGGCCGCCGTCCGGGTTACCTCGACTCGGACGAACCGGATGCGGCCGCTCATGAGCGCGAGTGGACCCGGCTCGAGACCGAGCTCGACGATGAGCGTTACCGCGACCTACCAGCTTCTGACAACGAGGAGGAGGGCGGGCTCACGGCCGAGGAAGTGGCGGCCAACGCACGCGCAAAACGGCGGCGCAATGAGCGCGACGCGGTCTCGACCAACGAGATTAATTGGGACTATGCGGCCGCCGAGGGAAAAGAGGAGCTGTTGGACAAGGTACGCATGCGTCAACTCGACATCCATTTATCTCGGCCATGCTTTCGATGCGCGCGAATCTGCCACTCACTCGTCCATCCCGGGTCAAGCCCACCGACCCAAAGGACCTCGAAATCCTGCACCGTACCGCGACGTTCATCTTGTCGCAGCCTGACGTGACCGCCGCCGAGAACCTGATTGCGCGCAAGCAGTACGGCCAGCCGCAATTCGCGTTTCTCGCGCGCGCGCACCCGCACCGCGCTTATTTCGACCACGTGCTCGCGGCCA
This sequence comes from Allomyces macrogynus ATCC 38327, assembly GCA_000151295.1. Lineage (NCBI taxonomy): Eukaryota > Fungi > Blastocladiomycota > Blastocladiomycetes > Blastocladiales > Blastocladiaceae > Allomyces > Allomyces macrogynus. The sequence goes on along the minus strand of GG745339.1, from coordinate 1,339,681 downwards.
TGCGTGACGGGACCTGGACCGCACCGTCTCCGCCGTCTTCCGCACAGGTACCGCCGCCGTTGCCTCGACGCGATTCGGACGACCTGATGGCGGCGATGCGCGCGACCGCACGGTATGTGGCGCAACACGGTGCTGATTTTGAGGCCAAGTTGCGCGCGCAGCATGATGCGAAGCTCGCTTTTTTGAATCCGTGGCATGGGATGCATGCCGGGTTCCGCGCGCTCGTGCAAAAGGAGCGACTTGAGATGGGTGGGGCGAAGGCTGATGCGGGTGCCGAGTCGATGCAGGAGCTGGCGGAGGAGGAGGCGTCGGTGTTGCTCCCCGATTCCATGGAGGAGCGGTCAACTCACCCCATTCCTGTGGTGATCGTCGCGGGTCGGGCTCAACCATCGGGATCGGCGCGATTGGTGGCGTATGCGAGTAGCGACGAGGAAACTGACGAGTAACCATGATCATTCGGGCACATTGAGTGTTGGTTGTGGGAGTCTGTTCTCCCTTGACCCTTGGCCCATGGTCATCATGCCAGGGTCATAGTGAGCGACTCTGGTCACTCTGGTCATGCATCTTGCTGCAAACCAAAAGCAATGTTTACCACATTCTCAACTTGTTGTTCCTGCCCATGACAGCAGCTTGCTCCACTTTTGGACCCTCCCCATACTTATCATGTCCTACAACCAAGTTGACATGTGCATGCAGCCAAGCACAACTGCAATGTTTGTGACCTGCCACTGCAATGGTCCCAGATTGTGGCATCAACAACCTCATCAAGCATTGAGCCCCTAACTCGCCCTCACACCAGTTCCTGTTCAAGGACCTGCTCTTTTCTGTCACGACAATCCCATTGTTAGATGTGGCATACACTGATGCATGAGTTGTGGAGCAGGAGTGGCATGCAGACTGTATTTGTCAGGTGGCCAACATCAAAGTTATGGCATGATTGGTCCTGTTTCGACTTGTGCCAAAACAATGTGGCATGCACTGCAGCCACAGTACTCTGACATCAATTAGCTCAAGGCACAGCCACAGAATGACTTTCATCAGTACCATGTAGTGGTTGAGTGGGGCTCATCAAGCTTATTTGCACTCCCCCCTTTTTGGTGCACAACTGGCAGGAATCATCCCCACCTTCTACAGGCCCATTTGAGCGGTATTCAAGTTGTTAGAAGCTCTCAGCAATGTGTACCTTGACTTGTTCAGATTTGATTGATTAATTATCTTGCCCCAAGACCAGCCATGTTGTCACTTGAATTTGCTGCACTTCACACCCTTTCCTGCATGGAAACATAGTTGTGCTGTATTGTGGCAACCACTCACTCATGCTAGATGTTAGAGCAGTCAAACTTGTTATGAGTGGTGTGCAGGGTACTTGCAGGTTAATGTTGCCAATTGGTGGCAATTTGATGGCAAGAGAAACATGAGGATGGCACTGGTGGTCAGGACAAGAACTGGAGGATCAAGATGTGGGTTGGTAGCAACTGGGTGATGATGATGTTTGCTCATCTTCTGATTGGTGACATGGGGTGCTGGATGCTGAATGTTGAGGATCTGGAAATAGCAAGGACACAACCCATTTCTAGGCAGTATCCAAAAGCAAATGGCTGTATTGAGAATGGGAAGGGGTGATGCAAAGAGAGAGAAGAAGGGTGTAAAAGAAAGGTGCTGGCAGAAGATGCTGGTTCCATGTGAGGGGGCGCATGTGTCTGGGAGAGGCCTGGGTACAGTCCCAGAAACAGGTTGCACAAGCCTGATGGCTCAAGGAGAGCCCCCCAATAAATGGGACAGAACCAAAACATTGGGGCAAGGCTGGGTGCAGGTGGTGCAGCTGAGAGGGTGAGCATGAGCAATGTGGGCTTAGCCAGACAGCAAAAGGTTGTTAGGTCACATCATGGGTGATTTCCCATGCTGTGCACAGTCAGTGGTGGTGCTGCAGGCTGCAGTGCAGGGCGTCTGTGAGTAGCCACACCAATGAGGGGTCATTGCAGAGGTAGCACTTGTACATATCTGAGCGCCAACAGCTGAGTGTTGCAGCACAGTGCGAAATCCCAAGCTGTGAGCATGCAAGGCACACAGTCACCCTGTGGCACGTCCCTTGGGCCATGACTATGGGTCACATGGTGGCAGGTGATGACCCCACAATGGCAGGCTTTATGTCTTAGGCTGGTGTTCCTGTGCCCCAGTGAATACAACAGGTTGCTATCAGCTTTCCTGCACAAAACCCTGTCAGAACACTGTGTGTGCCCTAGGACCCTGCCGTAGGTCCAACCCTAGGTCAAAATGCTGTCCTAGGTCCACGCCGCTCCAGGACCACCACCTCGATGAACCCCCACCGCGACCACTTCGATTAATGGTTCTCGACATGCCCCTGTAAGCCTGAGGACCTGGACTGGAATTCTGGGACCTAGGTCCACGCCGGTCGGGGAATGGAATTCGGGGATATGTACTGCGAGCAAGTCTGAGAAAGGGTGCTGGGGAGGAATAAACAGGGAATTGAGACCTAGGAATGTGTGTCTGGGACCTAGGTCCACGCGCGGGCAGCACAGCTGCCCTTGGGGCCAGGGGGTTCAGCGAATGGTTGGGGAATGGGTTGGGAAGGTTTGTGGACACACTTGGGCGAACTATGTCCAGGGTGTGTCCACTCCAAATGGCCTCCCAGATAGGTTTTGACACACTGGACACACTGGACAGGGTTGAAAAAATAGATGGCTATAGAAAAAGGGGGGAGAAGATGTGCACAATCTGCACACATTCCCCTTTTTTTTTATTTTCTGAACATTAATTGAAGTGTGTCCAGTGTGTCCAGTGTGTCCATGGGTCTGGGCGGCCATTTAGAGTGGACACACCTGGACATAGTTTACCCAACTATGTCCACTGCACCTATTTTACAAAGCTCTACTCACTGTCATCGTCTGAGAGGTCCATTGCCGCTGGACCACAATACTCGTACGAGGTAACCTTCTGCCCATCCACCACCTTGCACTTCTGAATGAAAAGCTTGTCATCACCCCGCTTGGTCGTGTCCACGGCTTGAGTCAAGGACACCCCAAGGTGAGTGCTTAACACCACTTGGTGGCCTGGGAAACGTCTCTCGACATACTTCTGGTACATGGCGTAGATGTCCCTGCTGTCCATGACCTTCTCCACCTCCACGCCCCGGCCAGGCTCCATGAGGTTCCGCGGGAAGCCCCCATAGTCCACAAACTCCTTGATAAGTGCAGCAACAGGGTCAATGCAAGCTGCTGCCATGGCATCACGGTCCTCATTCTGTGGGAACTTGGACAGACGAATGCCCTTCAGGTCCAGGTTCATGATGTACGTGAAAATCTTGTTTGCATTTGCCTTGACAAACTCGGCAAGCTGTTCAAAGTAATCCTCATCACAGCGGTGAATGTTTGAAACCTTGAGGCAAAACACTCGGCGACCAGTTGCTGTAAGTGGCAGAATCGCTTCGTTGTTCGAGTTAATCATGAAATTGTTCATGTTCTTGGCCACGTAGCGGCGCATGGACTTTTCGTTGATGAGAATCTTGTCGTCCGTAGTCATATTCTTGAGCTTATCAAACATGGACCTGCGCTGCTTGAACCCCACTGCTGGCATCTCATCAAACAACACCAACAACTTGTTCTTGAGCTCTGAGTTGAACGTCTGCGCAAGGAACTGGTCTGCATTGTTCAGGGTCAGGCACAGCTCCTTTCCAAGCAAATGCTCAGACAACGTCTGGTAGAAGAACCCCTTGCCAGTCCCCTCGAGACCAGTGATGCACAGGACCACCCCATTGGCTTTGCTCGACGTGAACAGTTCCTGCATCCATTTCAGTACATACATGTACTCTGTCTCACGGCCGCTGCAAATGACCTGCAGAATGTAGTCGAGGTATGGTGCGACCTCATCCTGCTCCACATGGCAACCCAGATTGGTTGCAGCAAACCCCGGGAAGGCATTGAAATGCTCAATGAAGCATTTCCCAGACTGCTCTCCCCACGTTGGCTTGTGGAAATCGAAAATCCGGGTCTTGACCTGTGGCATGTACTGGCCAAGGAGGTGATGGATGGTCATACCAACCGTCTCGCCAGGAACATTGAGCAGCCAAGGGTCGTGAATCAATGTGCGGAAATAGTACTTGCCCACATACAAGTCCTTTCGACAAAACTCGCCCATGTAGCACTTGAGAACCTCCTTGTAGTTTTCCTGGTCATCCTTGTCACTAAGACGACCAATGTGGTGTTCCACCTTGAATGCCCACTCCTGGTCGTACGATGGTTCCCTTTTCAAAACCTCTGCAACAAATGCCTTGGGGTCATCACAGTGGTCGGGAAAGTCCTTTTCCTGCAGCTTCGTTTGGTTATGCACAATCGGCTTCTCTGCCCACTTAACATCAAACCCAGTTTGCTGAACCGTGTGTTGATGCAGTTCCTCGAGAAGCTGCTCATTGACGCGTTCGCTTTTGACCAGCATCACGCCATCAAAGCAAAGGACGCTTGGTGCAATGTCACGCTCACGAAAGAACTCAATCGCCTCCATCAGGATGATGCTCTCCACTGCTTGGAACACATTTGCCATGACTGAGCCCTTGTTGACAACCGAGACAGAGCGTTCCTTTGAGAATTAAACAATGACCGGGTAATCAGCAGCAATCTGCGGGTACAAAACATTGTACAGCGTCTTGTGCATCTCCATGAGCTCTGGGTGAAGGCCTTGGGGTGGATGTTCACTAAAAATGATGCGCAGGAAATCGGACTTTTCCTTGAGCTTGTACTTGGACAGCGCCTCATCGCGATTCTCGAGGTACAGGTCCAGAGCCTTGCTGTTGAGGTTGTAAACCGACAAGATGGTCTTGAAAATGGATGGAGCAGCTGCCACCATGTCAATGTCCTGCAGCACACCCGCCGCCAGGGCACTCCGAAAGTCCTTCTTCATCCCCTGCAGAGAAGTACTGGTTGCATAGAGACGTCCAAAGCGCTTCTCTTGGTTACGCTTCTTGTTTGTGAACGAGTAAACAGTCTCCTTGCCATCCCCATAGGACAGGTTGAATAGGCTGTGGTAAGCCTTGAGCTGCTTCTTGATGTCCTGGGGAACACCCGAGTGCTTCTTGGTAAGGTCCTTGAGCACGTCCATGTTGACAAATTCACGAAGAACGACTTGGCGACTGTCATTCAGGAGCTTGTCAAGGCGGGTCATGGTTTCCTTGAGCTGGGGCGAGATTGTGTTCTGCATTGTTCCTTACTTTTGGAATGAGAAAAAAAAAGCGGGGATATGCACGAGATTATATGCGTTTGAACGCATCGATAATCCAGTCGTGTCGCAAATTAAGTCCTGAAGTTTACAAATTGGTACGAACCAAAGATGGACGAAATCCGCCAACACCCCAGGGAACTGTACTGGTGTGCAAAACCCAGTAAGCAAAATCCACTCAAGTCACCAGAATGGCTTGTGAACCGGCTCTCTGCCTTGTTGGATATGCCAGTGGAAGAGGTTGAGCGGAAAATACAGCTTCAAATCCTACTTGAAGGTTTTGAACACGTTGGGCATCATACACAACAGCCAAATGAGATTTTGACATGTCTTTGTGGAATCCATGTCAAAGAAGTGTGGATTGTCGGGAATGGCACAGTGAAAATTGGGATTGGGGTGAAATGCATTGAACGTGTTGATGAGGCCATGGGGAAAAAGATTAATGAAGTAATCAAAATGCGTGAGCAGAAGACATTTGACTGCATGCCCTGTGGAAAGCGCCACCCAAAAACACAGGGATGTCCACTCGACAAGAAGCCTGTCCAGATTCAAACGCGAACCCCAAGTCCACCGCCAGCCTACTCTCTAGTGCCCCCAGTAAAAACGTGTGTCAAATGCTCAAAACCAAATTCGACCAAGTACACCACATGTCAGCCATGCATGCAGAAAGCAAAACATTGCGCGACAAAAGGATGCTCCAAACTCGTGTTCAAGGAGGGTCACCAGATTTGTTATCACTGCCACATTCAAGCGTCAGGTCCCACAAAACAGTGTCGCTGTGGCAAAATCATCAAGGCGACCTACAACACTTGCTTCCTTTGTAAGTAATTCTCAAACGCGTTTGGACCTAGGATTTTTTTTCTTGTCCTAGGATAAACAAACATGGAACAAATTCTTCAGCAGCTTCTCGATGGTCAGGCTGTCATGCTAAACCGCATTGCCCAGCTTGAACGTGGTGTTACAGTCATGACACAATTTGTTGAACGATTCCAGACAGCCATGGGTGTGAAAGTCGAGGAACCACTTGAGGACCAGCCCCAGGACCAGCCTCAGGACCAGCCCGAGGAAGTTATCGAGCTGCCCGTTGCCGATTCAGAATCAGAGATTGTATTCAGGAACACGAACCACTCGAGGAATTCGTTTTCGAGCCGCTCCTCAAGGAGTACGTCAATGAGGCCAATGACAAACCGTGCGAAAAAGCCACCAAGAAGCGCCGTGAAAATTTGCTGACGTGGTTCAAGGGCAATGTGTCACAGATGAAAGGGAGCGAGGGGCTCAACATTGTCGCTGAATGGTCACGGCTGTTTGACCTGATGAATGTGCGTCAGCTCAAGGACACGGCCGCTGCCTTGAACAGCATCAAGCTCTCTGGAAAACGTTTCTCAAACGTGGACATTGAGGACCTCCACCACCAGTGCCATGAATGCCACAAAACCAAGGACAAGATGACCAGTGTGCTCAATGCAAAGAAGCCTCTGGTGGTGTCCCTCGACCAATGCAAAGCCTATGCAGCAACCGTCCCCATCCAGCCATTGTCAGACGGCCTCTTGGCCATTTTCATTTCAGCTGCTGTGGGTCTGCAGTGCGACCCAGTGTACCTGACATGTACCAAGACAGAGGACCACCCCTACCTTGAAGTCGAGGGTGAGCACCTCTGGATGCGCAGTCCGATTATGAGCGCCAAGGCCAAGGACAAGGGGTACAGCATCAATGTGCTCATCGACCCAGCATTCGCCAGCCACATCACTGCCAGTGTCCAGGAGCGTGCCAAAACGGGTCAGAAATTCGTTTTCGCAAATTTGGTGGACGAGGACAAGGACAAGAGCTTTGACCACTATTCCAGACTCATCCGCACGGCATCCCAGAGCATTCTGGAGTTGAACGGCGCGAGTACTGTCGATTTCTGCAAGGCTCACATGACCCACGACCTGGGCCTGTACAAGCACAATGCCATGACCTATGACGAGCTCAACGCCCGGTTCTCTGCATGCGGGCACAGTCTGGCCGTGCTGGACCATTACTATCGCCCGGACACGGAATAGATTTTGTTGAGTACTTGTAATAAAAATGGCCAAGAAGCAGTCCAAGGAACAAGACCATAGCAACGACCCAAATTGCCAGCCACTGAGTGGACCCCAGGAGCTATTCTTGAAATGGTTGTATTATGAATGGTTTCCAGGCGCAGGGTACCACGCTCTGTACGAGGCAGTTGTGCGTGAGGCGCCATTGACTCTCCCCCACATTTACCGCAACCAGGTTCGGGAATGGCTGAACACACAGGAGCTGTACCAGTGCAACAAGCAGCCCCCTCCCAAGCGCGACATTCAGCGCATCCAGGCCACCTCTGTTTCGCGCGTCTACCAGCTGGACCTCATCAACATGGGCGAAGAGCGTATGTGGAAGGGCTTTTGCTATATTTTGAACGTGGTGGACGTGGCCAGTTGCAAGTTGTTCCTGGAGCCACTCAAGAAAAAGACACAGGGCACAGTGTACCTCGCATTCAAGAAAATCGCCAAGCATGAGCACTTTGGCAACAACCTGACCATCCACATGGACAATGGCGGTGAATTCGCTGCCATTAAACGCGACCCGGCATACCACTGTGTGCTCGGCAAGCCCCACGTACCCATGGGCCAGGGCATGGTCGAGTTGCTGAATAAACAGGTGCGGCGTTATGTCAACATGTACCTGCAGCAAGGCTACAATGACTGGCCCATGGCTATACCTCGCTTCCAGGACTTGTTGAACTCTTTGTCGCGGAGAGGCACTGGCGGTCTGTCGGCCAATGAGGCTCACGAGATGCCCAAGGAAGAGTCCAAGGTATATTTCGAGGAACTGAAAGCAAAATGAACGCATAACGACGACCCACTCAATGACAATTTGCTGCCACTCGGTGCCACTGTGCGCTACTGATTGCCATACAAGAGTCAGCTGGAGAAAAAGAACATGCCCACGTACAGTGCCACAGTGCATACCATTGTTCAGCGTCAAAAAGGCACGGGCATCAGCAGTCCTTCGTATAAAATTTCAGACATGCCTCGGTGGTACAATGCCAGCGATTTGCAGGTCATCAAAAAGGTCGAGGTGTATGAACGTGAGAAGCGGCCAGCGGTGCAGCGTGTCAAGAACACTTTGAACATGGTCATGGTCCCGGCCAAGCAGGTCCTGAGGCGCTCAGAGCGTCTCCGCAACAAGCAGGCGCCAGAAGCAGTGCCAGTGGTTGCTCCAGAGCCCGCCCCAGAGCCAGAAGAAGAAGAGCCATTCATGCCGCGTCGCTCAGAGCGTATTCGCAACAGGTCAGCGCAATAGGTAGAGACTCAAGGTAACGTGGACGCCAACCGCTGACAGATTGACATCGCTCATCCAGTTGAAGCAGTAGGTGTGGGTCGAGTCAAGATACACTGGGGCTGATGCACTCATCCACGTATTGCCAGACTTGACGCTCTGGGCAGAGACCAGGGTGAGTGAACCGGGGAAATTCCCTGCTGTGCTGCTCGTGTAATCGTAGAGATATACAGTGGCAGTGTGTTCAGCAGACGGATTGCTCAAGTACCAGCACAATGTGTTTGCCATGTACCATCCGCTCATTGACACAGTGAAACACCTGCCAGTGCCAGATGCATTAACCGCACCCGCAGGAACCGAGCTGTTGATGAGGGCTGTTTGCATGTTTGCGCCAGCGAGTTTGACAAATGAGGTGGCTGTGAATGTAATGGGCGCCGAAGAGTTGAACATAATCTGGCCGTAGCGAACGGTTGGAAGCATGCTCACCTGTACCTGGCCCCATGTTGCCACATGGTTGTTTGCTGTGGCATCTGAGCACTGAACCGTCCCGTTTACCTGCAGCTTCGAGGTCCCACTGGGAGCTGCTCCAATCGACATGTTCCCCCCAGCACACACTTGGATACTGTTGCTGTTACCTGTGTTCAGTTCACCATAGCCATATGCGCGATTGTGCCGCCACCATCGTTGCAGTGCATTTCGAACCCTGCATTGCTGCTGTTGTAGAGGTACAGTCCACGGGTGGTCACCCAATTGGCCCCAATGCCACCAGAGACAACAAGCGCACCTGTTGTTGCACTGGTCGTGGCAGTGGTATCAGTGATGCGTGTCTGGCCACCAACCCACAGACTCTTCCCAACGCCAGCCCCACCCGACACAACCAGAGCGCCAGTCGAGGAACTGGTGCTGTCCGTAGTGTTGGTAAAGGTGTTTTGGTTTGCTGTGCTGACCATTCCAGTGGTCCCAGTGGCAATCAGCGAGTTGACTTGGGAGAGGGGCGTCAGGTGGGTGCCCACAGTGGCCATTGCACCGCTGACATTCCCAGTCGCAACCACATTGCCGCCCACATACAGATTCTTTGCAACGCCCGCCCCACCAGCCAGTGTCAGCGCACCACTCCCCGAGGACACGCTGTCAGTCGTCAGAGTCAGTGCCACGGTGGACGATGGAGTGAGAAAGCCCGTGGTGCCTGCTGAAATCAAGCCCTGAACCTGTGTGAGGGTCGGCACATGGGAGCCGGCGACAGCCGTGGCAGCTGTAAGGTTCCCTGTCACATTCACGCTGCCGCCAATGTTGACGCTCTTTGCCACGCCCAGCCCGCCCTGAACGACAACGCCGCCCGTGGACATTGTGGTGCTCTCTGTCGTGTTACCAAACGTGAATTGCTGGCCCAACCCGAGCGTGGACTGCGATAGTGTTCCGCTCACAATGGACCCATTCACTGAGGTCACCTTGGTGCTAACGTCTGGCAAATTGGCCAGCGGGATGGCCCCTGTCAGTTTTGTCGAGTCCAGACCCGAGATTTGTGTGTTGGATACCTGGCCGATGAGCTTGGTGGCACTCAGACCAGTGACACTTGTGTCGCCAAAGGTGCCCGTGACCTGCGATGAGGGGATGCTCGGGAGGACACTCAGAGGCAGCACGCCCGAAGTGATTTTGGCCGCGTCCAGCGACACGACCTTTGCATTTGTGACAGAGGCGTCAGTCAGCCGCAAGCCATTCACAGTGGACAGCTTGGTGTCAGCAATACCGCCATCTTTCACCGACAGCTGGTTGTTGGCGTTCACGGAAAAGGTGGTCGTGTTGTAGGCCAGACCCACGACGCCATTAGTGGCTGTCAGGGGAGAAGATGTCACTGTGGATGCAGTGCCTGCCACGACATTGGCAATTGCTGTGGCCAATTCGGCGTCTGTGGCATACGAGCTGTCATCCGCAATCAGTCCAAATACGTTTAGTGGAGTGTTCATGTGGATTATTATATTCTAGACACGAAATTAAAATGAACGGCTTTGAAGAACAGTTTGAGATGCTGGACGAGGTCGGTGAGTACCTTGGTCTGCCCAAAGCCTTCTACGACCTCGACGATGGGGCCAAGGAGGCCTACATTGACCGCTACATGAAGGAGAAGCAAAAGAAGCTGCGCCGGTATCGGTTCGTCAAGGACACCACAGACCAGGACCGTGCCTCAGCAGTCTGTGACCAAATGCGTCTCAAACTGAAAAACCGCGAATTGGAGCAGGAAAAGGTCCAATTAAAACTACTTCTTGGATTATAAAATTGAAAACGTCCTAGTTTGTAGCATCTCAAACTTGTAAAATGTGGAACTTGCACAGTGCTATTCAGACAATTTAATTTTGTTGCTGAAAGATAAACATTCATTTTCAACATGGGATGGGCTCGCTCTGGCAACAACAAGCCGCACAAAGATTCTGAGCCTTGCAAGGAACTCATCAGAAAAATCTTTCAACAGAACTCAGTTATCATTGTCCCTTACAACAACCCTGACAGGAAACTTGGTGCCGGTTACGAAATTCTTGCAACAGGTAGGCACAGGTATCATGACTCACTGTCCAGGGTCATCAAAGACCTTGTCAAGTACTTTAACTCAATTGACTGCAAACCACTTCGAAGCAAAGAGGACATGGAGTTGTTTGACTCTGTGATGCGGGGCATAAACAAAATCAAACAACGCAAGCAGAAAACTGTCGAGGATGGCGGGGAAATTTCGGATTCGGATGAAGATGAAATGGATGTGGACAACAGGGCAAACGATAGTGAGCGGTCAGATGTTGAAATGACAAGCGATGGGGAAGCAGGACCGTCTGGCACAAACCCCAACAGAGACATACAGTATCCTCTGCCAGATAACATGCGGGTGACGCGTGGACGTGCAGTGCCTGAGATTGTCATTGAGGTGCCCTGTCGAGATATGCAAATGGTGCCTGCTGGCTGCTCTCTCCCTCCTGTTGTTGCTCCAGGTGGGCAAATGGTACCAGTCGACCCCTCTCTCCCTCCCATCCTTGCCCGCCAAATGGCAGAGGAACCACCCACTGCTCTTGTGCCTGTGCCAGATGATTATGAGCGAGCAGTATCAACCGCACGAAACAACAATGGTGTCGCTGGCCCAGTGGGTGCACACTGGAATCCAGACGTGGGTGGCAACCATCAGGCCGTCATGCTCGCACAGCAGAACAACACCTTGAACCAGCAGAACATCCAGAACAACCTCACTCAGAACAATCTCACTCAGAACACGCTCAACCAGCAAAACATTCAAAATATCCAAAACATCATCCAGACATATCCAGGCATCGAACCTGCACTCGCCACACTGTTCCAGGGAATCCAGGCCACATTCCTCAATGTCAGTGAGCACAACGATGCACTCCTGCAAGCCCTGAGTGGCCTGGAGATGGAGCTCAAGGCAGAGGGCGGGAACACTGCCCAGCTTGCAAGCCAGTATGTTGAAGAGCAGCTTGAGCGCTTCACAAGCGGCATATCAGCACAAAACACTGAAAACAATTACGAGATTATGGACAACAAAGCGCGAATCAACGAGATTGGCTACATTGCAGAATCACTCGCAAGCGGACAATCTTCAATGCAGGCAACACTCGAGCAAGTCCCTGAACAGCTGTCAACCCTCCCTGGCCGTGTCATTGACGCCCTCAACCGGTCAGTCAACAACCCCATCAACAAGCTCTCAGGCATCCTTGAACAGGCGCAGAACACAGCCCAAGCTATCAGTGACAATGGTGGGAGCTGGAATGGCAACAGTGACAATGGTCCAGGGCTTCAGGAGCAGAAGATGATGAATGACACGCTCAAGCAAATTGCCAGTGCACTCAACAAGACCCCTCGCATGCCATGGGACGACAAGCCGCGGACTGTTGACAACTACTTTGCCACTGTGCCCTGCTTCCGCAAGAACCCACGTGTGCCTTACACCGTTCCACAAAACGTGGGGGCGAGTGTCATCAAACCCTATGGACCAAAGGTCTACTACGTCCCACAAGGCTTTGGTGGCATCCAGGACAAATAATTTTCAGCATAAAGTATAACCATGTTCACTGTGAAAGCACTTGACAACCAGGCCCATCGAGGGGGTCCCTACCTTGTGCCCAAGATACCAGCCACAGTGTGTATGCTGGGACCCAAGGCGGCAGGCAAGTCCACGACAGCCCTCAACATGATTCTGTCGCCGCAGTGTTGGTGGCACTGTTTCTCAAAAATCTACGTGTTTTCGCCCACCTCGCACCTTGACCCAAAATGGCAGCAGCTCACCAAAACGCCGGTCCTCAAACACGACCCAAAAGCCCCCTACAACCCAGAGCTGCTCGCCATGTCACGCGACTGCTTCATTCACGAGGTGGACGAAATGGAGGCCAAATTAAAGGAAATCGCCATGTCCAGGACCCCAAGAAGCGCGACTTTACAAAGCACCCTGGGACCATTGACAACATTCTCATTGTGCTGGACGACATTGCAGGGACCAAATTTGCCCGCTCGCGCTTCCTCGACAGCTTCATTGCACTGTCACGCCATCAAAAGTGCTCCATGATTATGTCGGTGCAGCTGTTCAAGGCCATTTCGCCGCTTGCTCGCAACAACATGTTGTATTATGTGCTGTTTGAGACATACAACAAAAACGAGCTGCGGACCATTTACGATGCATGTGGAGGTCCATTCACGTGGGAAGAGTTTCTGGCAGTGTGCAACGAAATTTTCGCAACACCACATGCGACTCTGAACATCAACATGCAGAATCCAGGCGTCAGGTATCGTTACAACAACTCATTCCACTCGTTTATTATGCGAGAACAGCACCAGCAGGAGGATGAGTACTCGTAATTTTTTTTCTTGTGTCTTTTCTAAACCCCCTCAACATGACTTTGCCCGTGACTAACTTTGCCAATGTCCTCCCGATGTCACTCGGCAAGGAGATGATTTACACTCCGCCCAAGCAGGCGCCAGTTGCTGACCGCACGACCATCAAATTCCTGTGCACACAGGGTTCTGCATTCTCTGCATCTGGCAATGGTCTTGGTTCAACCATCCGCTTCCAGATTCCGGCCGTAAACAAAATTGTGGACCTTTTGGCTGGTGTGCGTTTTTCGTTCAAGGCCTCAACATACAAGGATGCAGCATGCACTCAGCCCACGACCACTGGTGCCCCAGAGACATACTTTTCAGAAGGTATCCACTCATGCGTGCAATGACTGCGTTTGCTCACGTCCAGTGACCAGTTGCTCGAAGACATTGATGGCTATGGGTTGTTGACCCGCATGCTCAGTGACACGACGGTCCCTGCCGCACTCAAGAGCACTGTCCTGTCAATTGGCCAGGGGTATGGTGACCCTGTGCACCACTCGGGGGCCAACTGCCAGTTCATTTTCCCGCTCCACTCGGCTCTCCTGACCCAGGACCGCTGGCTCAACCTCAAGCACACCTTGGGTCTCATCATCGAAATCACGCTCACTGAGCCCAAGGCCTGTATGATTAACACCACAGGCACGGTTGGTGGCGACGTGGTCAGTGAGCCATACCTCATGGTGGACACAGTGACCCTGCATGCTGCACAACTCAGTCAACTCGATGCAGCATGGGCCTTGGCTGGTGGTGTCATGTTCACAGGCACTACATGGGCACGCAAGACTCCCGCCTTTGTCACCCCCACGGGCTCGATTGTCGTGTCAGACTGCCACAGCTTGCAGAAATGCATTCTCGCATCATTCCGCACGCCCCAGTATCACGGTAAGGCCAATGTGGACCCCCTGGCTCGTGGTCTGCCCATCACAAGTTACCAAATCAAGAACGCTGACGAGATGGTCCAGCTGCGCCCCATTGACTGCACAGGCTATGCCCCTGTGGCCCTGCATGAGCTTGAGGTCTTTGCAAAGGGGCACACTGTTGGTGAACTGATGCCTGCCAAGTGGGCTGACCGTGGTTATTCTTCGGGCGGTTCCTTTGTGCCCCCTCAGGGTCAGTTTATCCTTGCACGCACCTTTGAGATGTCCTCGCTCGTCTCAGGTTCGGACAAGGCCAAGAAGTTGGGGGTCGACCTCAAAATCCTCACGACTGGCGAGCCATTCGCGGTTGACAACTCGCTTGGCTCAGTCATGTACCATTGTGACGTGTTTGTTGGCTACGTGACCTCGATTTCATTCAATGCTGACGGCTCAGTGGACGTCTTCAATTAATTTTCTTGTTAAAGAGTTAAACCCCCTCCCATGAATATCCGCTCAATTTGGACCTCATTTAAAACGGCGATTGCCTCCCTTGGCCACTATGTCAAAAACAACTTCAAGAACATTACCACTGGTATTCGTGAAGTCGCCCGTTTTGCATCAAAAGTTCCTCTGCTAGCTGGTCCTGCTGCGTTCGTGTCACGTGCCACCAACATTGCTGATGACATCTACGACCTCTTTGACGCGTGGTCAGGGACCAGCCCTCCAGACAGTGGTGGGACTGCAGGAGGCGTGTAAATTTTTTCTCAGATAGCTTTAAATGTCAGTCCCTCGCATCAAATACATCACCGTGTGCTCCAAGGACCTTGAGAATGGGGTCTCATGGCGCCTTCCACGCGCTGTCCAAACCCGGGGCATTCGAGTGGTCAGTGCCATGATTCCCAACACGTGGTACAACATCACTGAGACCAACAATATCCTTTATATTATCGGTTCCCGTGGCCTTTATGGTCTTTATGGTTCCGTTGAGGTGCCTCCTGCATACTACACTCCACAGTCACTTGTTGATAAACTCACAGAACTGCTCAACAACTCGAGTGCTGAAGTTCAATGGGAAGGGGTGTGGTCTGTGACTTGGAACCCGGCCACTGGTCGTGTCACCATCGACAACACTACCATGGGCTTCCGTATTGAGCGCAATAAACCAAATAGCATTCACCGAAACCTCGGATTTGGCACTGAGCCTTGGTCAGATGATGACGGTGTGGATGCTGCAGCTCAACCCAAAACAAGAACTGGTAAATATGCCATCGCCCTTGCCCAAATTGAGACGATTCACCTCAAGTCCAACCTCAGGAACATGTTGGCAGACTACACCCACTCGTCATTCCCCAATGTCAGCTCGCTTGTGGCGTCCTTCCATGTGCAGGGCGGTTGGGGACAGTCATTTGTGTACCAGAACTCGTCCACTGAATTCTTTAACTTTGATTCGAAAGCCATCACCGAGGAAATCACAGAGATTGAACTTGAGCTGTGCGACCACAAGCTGCGCCCTATCAACTTCAATGGCCACAACTGGACCATCCAGCTCGCGTTCCTGACATAAAATTTATTTTTGATTGTATATAGTAAATGCTCGGCTTTGAAGTTGCGATTCTGTGCATGAACGTCGTCATTCTTTTGTCGCAGTTTGCCATCATTGGCTACAATGCCCGCCACAACAAGGGCCGAAAATTTAATCGCAACTAAGTCTAAACGCAAATGCACATGTGCCTCATGTTTTTATTCCGACTTGTAGACAAAGGCAATGAAGGTTCTTGCGACAACCACACAAAATCTCCACCGGCAGGAGCCAAAGACAGTGGAGCAACCACCCAGAACAACCAGCCAGAGAACCCGACCAGTCCTCCCTACAGCAGTCCGCGTAAAACTCAAGCCCGGCGAAGTCTACCGGCTATCCTTTAACTAAACGTGTCTCGCACACTGCACGGAAACCATTCGTGCAATGTGTATTCTTCATTCATATCGTGGAGGTGGTGGAGGGTCGGGTTCCTGGCATGTCCAGTTGGAGCGGGCTATCACGGCTATTGTCCCGCAGACGTTGCAGAGGTACTCGACGTATATCACAAAGTTGGGCACGCGTGTGCACCATTTGGGTGGCACTGAACAGACACAGCTGACTGGCATCTGGTTCATGGAGTTCATGGTGTTCATGGTTTAGCTCATGGCAAGAAAACTTTGGTGGCTGTCCGAAAACGGGTGCAGTGGACATAGTTGGGTAAACTATGTCCAGGGTGTGTCCACTCTAAATGGCCGCCCAGACCCATGGACACACTGGACACACTGGACACACTTCAATTGATGTTCAGAAAATATAAAAAAAGGGGAATGTGTGCAGATTGTGCACATCTTCTCCCCCCTTTTTCTATAGCCATCTATTTTTTCAACCCTGTCCAGTGTGTCCAGTGTGTCAAAACCTATCTGGGAGGCCATTTAGAGTGGACACACCCTGGACATAGTTCGCCCAAGTGTGTCCACAAACCTCCCCAACCC
>GG745339.1:1306799-1322335 GCA_000151295.1 Allomyces macrogynus ATCC 38327 | reverse complement strand
TTCCCAGTCCACCCATCCCCAGCACCCTTTCTCAGACTTGCTTGCAGTACATATCCCCAAATTCCATTCCCCGACCAGCATGGACCTAGGTCCCAGAATCCCAGTCCAGGTCCTCAGGCTTACAGGGGCATATCGAGAACCATTAATCGAAGTGGTCGCGGTGGGGGTTCATCGAGGTGGTGGTCCTGGAGCGGCGTGGACCTAGGACAGCATTTTGACCTAGGGTTGGACCTAGGGCAGGGTCCTAGGGCACATGTGCTGGTGACCTCGAGGTCGCTGGCAGTGCGACTTCATTTCTTGATACTCCATCTTCCTCTGCAACCCAAAGATGGCCAGCCCCCAAAAAGGAGGCCCACCCATGACCAAAAGCAAGTCACCAAAGGCTCACACCACTGCCAACACTGCCATGGACCCAGCCACAGCCACCCCCACAGGGGCTATGGTCCATGATAGTAACCTCATTCATGAAGGGGTTTGTCCATGCAATGGCCATTGAGCAGTGTTACAACTACACATACTGGCCTGGGAACTTGTCCAACCTGTCCTCAGTGAGATGATGGGCAAGCCTGAGACTGTGGCCAGGCCACAATGGGTAGGGCTGGCGCCTCCAAGAAGGGCAGCCAGACACAGCAGCTGCATTGCACCCAGGCCCTGCATGATGACCAACCTCAGCATCCCTTTGCACCCCATGGGGCCCACCAGGTTGGTCCAAGGGCACTCATGCAATTCATACTCCTGCTCACCCTTGGCATCCCCCACCTGTGGGCAAGCACCACAGCAGCAGTGCTCTCCATTGTGCATGCCCTCAACTCTGTGCTCCTTCACCCTGATGTGCTTGAGCTCACCCACAGACAGCATGTTGATCCCACTGTGCTGAATGTACTGCTATCTCATTGGCCCCACAACAGCCTCCTACATGTCACATGACTACCAGCACTGCACCAAGAAGTCCGACTTGGACCACTATGCCCCAAAGACCCTTGTGCATGCCTACAGGTGCCATGTGCCCTCAACCAACTTTGGCCCTGGAATGTGGGGTGGAGACCTGGCCCATGACATCAAGTGCCTTGCTGATGTGGCTGGCACTGACATGCAGGTCTCAAACAAGACTGTGACTAGCAATGGGCTGGTCACTTGCATGCTCAAACTAGAGTGGAGCCTGCCCACCAGCTCAGAGGCCTTCCTACTCTTCTTCTAGCTCCTGGAACACTGGCATGCCAGTTCCAAGCTCACAGCCTCCTGCCATCCACACTGAATCAGCCCCAGATCACACATCCAAGGCTGAGGGCAGGAATGAACCCTTCCTGTGGCTGTTGTTCATTCATAATATGAAACTGCTTCTGCCTACAATTGACCTGGCCATGGCTGTCTACACACACTCCATGTGGTCAGCCCTTCACAAGTCTGAAACCATGGAACCCATAGCTGCAGCCTCCACCCATCCACAGGCTGGCCAGAGAGTGTACAACATTCACAGCAATGCGCCTCTGCCCCTCATCCCACTGCACATTACCATCACCCCATACAAGGGCCAAAAACGCACACCCAAAACCTTGGTGGTGCTTCTTGACACAGGTGTGGCTGTGAGCATCATCCCCATGACCATGGTCTCTGATCTGGTGCACTCATGGATCTGCCACGCCAAGGTGATGGTAAATGTGGCATTGGAGATTTTATGCATTTCTGTGCTTGTCTCAATGCACCAGTGCAGCATGGCAAGCGGTCCATGCTCTGCACCCTCAATGTGGTTGACAATAATGACCTGCTGTTCCTACTGGGATGTGACCTTCTAGGACCCCTGGGCATTGCCCTCTCTGGCCTAGCGCTCCCCAAAAATGCACTGTGAGAACATGGGAATCCCACTGAGGAGCATGATCAGGCACAACTCCTGGACCCAGATGAGCCACCCATAATTGGCCTGTCTGCTGTCCCTACCAGCAGATGAAATTGTGGCACTGCCCAAGGATGGTGTGTGCACCCACCCCTGGTCCACCATCCACCTGGACATGGGCAACACCCACCCAGTGTACACTCCCCCTCAGCCCTTCAACAAGGTCAAGGAGGTTGCTGTGCAGAAACAGGTTGACAAATGGATTGAGGCTGGAGCTGTGGAATGCTCCAACCGTGCATCGCCCTGGAACAATCCACTGGTGTGTGCTGACAAGCACAACCATGAAGGGAACCTGGTGAGCCACCACATTTGCATTGACCTGCAGGCACTCAACAAGTTGATGCTGGATAACAACCACCTGCTGCCAAACATCTTCCAGCACTTGGACAAGGCAGTGGACACATTGGTGTTCACCAGCCTGGACCTCAAGGGGTCCTTCCATCAATTCAAAATGGCCTGTGCTGACTGACCCAAGCTAGCCATCATCTGGAAGGGGGTCCAGTACCAGTACTAGTGCAGCCTGTTTGGCCTGAAGGCCCTCTCTGCCCATTTCCAACAGTTCATGATGGACATCTTTGGTGACCTGCCCTTTGTGGACAACATTGTTGTGTTCTCAGACTCCATGCAGCTGCCACCCTCCAAGGAGGGGTTCACCCATGCACTGGTCATGATCAACATTTGCATGTGCTTTGCCTGGCTGCACCCAGTCTCAAACAGAGGCGCACAGGCCATGGCTGAGAAGCTCTGGAGCAGCTTCACCCTCTTCAGACATCCCCAAATCCTGCAATCAGACAATGGGTTGGAGCTCTCCAATGCACCAGTCAAGCACCTACTCTCACTTGCTGGGACGGAACAGTGACACATCACTGCATACAACCCCAAGGCAAATGGATCAGCCAAAAGGCTGGTGCACACTGTCAAGGCAATTCTGAAACCCATGCTCAATGGGAACACCGCTGAATGGGTTGCCTAGCTCCCTCTGGCGCAGTATGCCTGCAACCTGAAGGCCCACTACAGACATGGCTTATCACTGTTCACATTGATGTTTGCATGCCCACTGAATGATCTCACCTCCTACTCATGCCACCCCCACCTAAGGGCACTCATGAAGGAGGAACAGCTCATGTGCCTTGAAGACATGACCAAGGTCATCTTCCCAGCTGTCCAGGAATGGACCAGCAATAACCAATGCAAAATGCTTGAGGCCTTCACTAAGAGCCACTTACTGCTCAAGGAAAACATCCCCCCTGGCTCACTAGTCATGGAACACACAGCAGATCAGGCGTCCAAAATGGACCCAGTCTATGAAGGACCTTACATGGTCATTAGGCACAACCAAGGTGGCATATACATCCTAAGGGACCAACCAGGCTCCACCATGGAATGGTGCTACCCAGCCAACCATCTCAAAATGGTCTCACTCCCAAGCAAGGACAAAACATGGAACTAAGACTTCTATGAGGCCAATAAAATTGTAGATGATCACACAGATGAGGAAGGAAAACTCCACCTCATCAAATGGAAGAACCACCCTGAAGAGGACAACTCATGGGAGCCCAAGGAAAACCTCAACACCTGGAAAATGCTCATGGATTACTTCCAAATAAAACACCAGAAGGAGACGGTTGCAGGGAAACACCAGCAGGCTGGTGGGGTCCCCAGGCCCATGTGGCCCAAGCACCAATGGTGCAAGTAAGATGGAGGGCCCAAAGCGGTTGGAGGATTGTGCAGCCTGGCAGGAAGATAACAGAGGACGTGACAAGTTCAGCGATTCCCTTCTTGTACATACATTGGTTCAGCCTGGCTGGGCTGGCTGTCACAAAAATGTGTATCATCTCCAAGAGTTGCACAAGTCTCACAAGTCACACAATGACACTATACATTATTTGTTGAGCTTGAGATTTGAACCCAAACCTGGCCAAAGATTAACCTCTGCCATCTACACTCATGCTTGGGCCACATGCTCACGTTTGCAAAATTGGCCTGCAATTGGCAACATTGGAAAGGTGAGCAGTCATTGGAAAGGTGAGCAGTGACTGAAATGGTCTCACTTGTTGATATTGTGATGACACAAACACCATGCTTGGCCAAAACGCCCTCATTGTCCATCTTCATTGGCACGCCTGTTCCTTGAGCTCCTTGACCATGGGTGGCAGCAGTGGCAGTGGCAAAGGCAGAGGTGCAACTAGTTTGATGGGTTCCACATCAGGCATCAGTGCCTTGCACTTCTTGACTGCTGCTGCACGTGATGTGTCATGCTTCAGGCGGCCCCTTGTGTTTTCCAGTTCCGGCTTGGCTTTGGGCACTGGCTCAGGTTGCAATGCTGCCACCAAAAACAATGTGACCACAGGGTCTGGTGCAACTGGCACTGGCTTGTCCACGCCCATGGGGTCAGCAGTGGTCATGTCCTTGTGCACACGCTTGGCCATGGGCTCAGCCAATGCAGTCGCTGCTGCTGCTGCCACTGCTGGTGGCAATGGGATGGGCATGGAGTGGATCCCATCACACATCACTGCAATCCGCTGTTGGATCTCAGCCATCTTGGCACCATTCTGGAGCAGCAGGTCGACTTCGAGTCACATGACGTGGCACTGCTGGTCCATGTTGTTGTATCTGTGCGTGTGTGTGTGGGTGGAGCAAGGTGAGAGGCCAGCTGGTAGTGACTTGGATGCAAACAATGCCATGGACCAAATGGCACCAACATGTACTGAAACATGCACAACTGAATGTGCTCCATGACAACCATGTGCCACATGCTGCCCTCTAGGATCAGGCCAATGTTCTTAGGCCATGGCAAAAGCCGTCAAGTCCCCAGGCGTGGCTGGTGTGTGGGATAAATGCAGTCAAATGAAACGCGCAGTCATAGAGCAGCGTGCACAGTGGCGTCTCAGTCTTGGTCACAGTGGGCAGCAGCAGGATCAATGGCTCAATGTCTAACAGGCTGTGTCTGACAGGTTGTCGCCTGAGGAATTGCTGTCACCATTGTACTTGCCACGCTTTTTTCCCTTGCCCTTGCCCTTGCAACTGGCCTTGGTCTTTTTCTTGGCCAACTTGGGCGCTGGCTGCTTCTTGTGCTGCTTGGCCATCTGCTTGGCCTCCTCCTTGGCCTTGAGTGCAGCCTCAAGCACTTGCTGGTCGAGAATCTGTTGGCCGAGCTGGCCGAGTTCTGTCGTGCAGGGCAGGCTGGAGGGAGGGAATAAAAAGCGAGGGGGTCCCTGTCAGAACCAAGGGCAGTGAACATGGGTCGTGCAAATGAGTAAGATGTGCCCCAGCCAAACAAGTTGTGCATGTGATGCAGCACTGGCGAGTTGGAAATGCACAGGCTGCGGATCTATGCAACACTGTTGAAAATTGAAAAAATAGATCTAAAAAAGAGTCAGGGATGAAGCTCCTTCCACTTGACATAACACAACACGATGCAATGCTAGCAAACAACCCAGTGAGTGCAAGCGTATTGATGGCGGCATGGCAGCAGTGAAATTTGTGGAACAGATCAAGCAGCTCACTGAGCACACAGTGTTCAGGCAGGGGCAACAGGTTGTAGATGGCATGCAGGATGGCCTGTGTCATGCAGGCATTTCTGATGACCTGGTTGGCAAAGAAGAGCGAGGCTGGCGGGTTTGGGCCGTGGAAACCGTGCAATTTGGCAGCGGACAGGGCGCTGAGCAGACCAGGTGGTTGTTCAGAAAGTTGGCTGGGGTTGAGAAGTGACCTCATGCCACCAGAGCTCATGTGCGCCCAAGGCGAGCAAGATTTGCCAGCAGACGACTGATCATGGGTGAGAGCAGCAGTAGTGAACAGGTGTGCTGTGAGTGGAGCTGAACCATAGTGTGAAGTGGTCATGGCTGAGCATAAAGACAAAGACGACAACTAACATGGATTTGACTTGATGGTGGCCTAGCTGGGCCTGACGGGGGTGGCCATGGTGCAATGGGGAAGGCGGGCGGGAGGGCGGTTGTGTTGAGGGAGTGGGCAGTGGTCACACATGTGCAATGTAATGATGGTGGGGCTGATGGCATTGTGGTTGTGCTCTGCCATGGTCATGCTCTGCTGTGTGTGAGTCAGTGCGGGTCCAGCAAGTGCGGCAGGCGGGCTGGTCTGCCGACGACCAGCCAAGGTCGACCCGCGCACCGGTCGTCTGGGCTGCGCGGTCATGAGTGGCCGACGCGGATTTGGACGTGTCCAGCCTCGCTCATGCTCATGCGTGACTCACTGCAGTCGCCAGATGCAAGTCGCCAGATGCAAGTCGCAACACACAGCAGGTCCACCTCTGACGTCGCGGACGCCGCCGTCGGCGACGAGCACAACACTTCACCACCATCTGCAACGTCCCCCAACTTGCCGCATTGCGCGGACACCAGTCCCGCCTGCTTGGTCGCGCCGCAAAACCCGTTGCACGACGTCGTCAACCTCCAAATTGAACACGCAACCTACTGCATGGCCCGACATCACCAACACCACCAGTAAAATCCTCGCTGCGCATTGACCTCAGCTGAATTGCAACTGCTCCCGACCGACCTCAATCACAATTCAGGCCCTTGACGTCGCGCACCCCGTCAACGCCGACGCCTCCACCGACGCCTACTCCAACGCCCACTCCGACCACCATGCGCGAATACGACCTGCACGGCATCAAAGTCAAGTTCCCATTTGACGCCTACGACTGCCAGTTGGCCTTCATGGACAAGGTCATTGCCGCGCTGCAAGCTGTACGCTTCTCTCTAGCGCGTGCTGGCTTCGCGACAGTCTCGACAGTTGGCTCATCTCTCGCCGTTCGCTCGATTAGAAAGAACATGCGCTTCTCGAGTCGCCAACTGGTAAGCGCGACTGACACAGCTCTCCACCATGTCGCTCTTGGAGACGCCTGTCCTGACGCCGATTGCTCTCTCTCTCCCTCTCTCTCTCCCTCTCTCTCTCCCTCTCTCTCAAAACTCCCCACAGGGACAGGCAAGACCATGTGCCTGCTCACCGCCACGATCGCGTGGTACGACTCCACGCTGTTCTTCGTCCACCGACGCCCGCCGATGACGACCCTGACCTGCGCGCTGCTCTTGTCTTCTAGGCGCGATGCCTACATCGCCAGGAACCGCGCATCCGCGTCGGTCGAGATCAAGTACGAGGTGCCCACCGGATTCTTGCCCAAGCAAGGTAAGTCGCCTATCCCGCTTTGTGCCGTCGCTTGCCGGGCATCCGTTTAATTGTCACGAATTCGCGTGTCGGTTCCCAGAGTCGGGCCTGTCCTCGTCGTCGTCCGCCAAGCCCAAAACCGAAAAGCCCTTGGACGCGCCCACCATCTACTACTCGTCGCGCACGCACTCGCAGCTCACGCAGGTCATTCGCGAGCTCAAGCGGTCGGGCTACATGTGCGTTTATACATTTCCTGGCGTGCGCGCTCCGACCTCGCGCTCACGACCAACCCTCTCGCATCTTTCGGTTTCTAGAGTCAAGACGGCCGTGATTGGGTCGCGCGAGCACCTGTGCATCCACCCGGACGTGATCAAGCAGCCGACTTCAGCCGCACAAGGCCGCGCGTGCCGCCGGAAAATCGCGACGAGGACTTGCGGTTTCTACTCCAAGGCCGAAAGTACACCGGCTTCCTTGCTCATTTGGTTTTTCCACCCGGTCGGTCACTTACTATCTCTCGCGCGGCTAGAAACCAAGGTGAACGAGATTTACGACATTGAAGAAATTGTTCAGTACGCCAAGGACCGCGAGTACGATCACCTCCATCTTTATTTCGAACTCGAGCGAACCCGCCTGTTTCGCGGCACTGACCATCTGGCGCGCAGAACCTGCCCGTTCTTCGTCTCGCGCAACTCGCTCGCCGACGCCGACATTGTCCTACTCCCCTACAACTACCTGATCGACCCAAACAACCGCAAGCAGCAGAACATTGAGCTCGCCAACGCCATTATCATCTTTGACGAGGCGCACAACCTCGAATCGAGCTGCACCGACGCCGTCTCGATCGACTTGTCGGTCCAGGACGTCGAGCAGTGCATCGAAGAAGCCAAGACCTGCATCCACCTATCCTCGGCGACCAAGGAGGGCGGGAACCCGGGCGACTTCAAAATGCTCGCCGAGACCATGCAGGGGCTCGCACGCGCCATGCGCGCGCTCGCGCTGAATAACGGCAGCCGCACCGAGCCCGGCACATTCTTCTACGAGTTTTTGCACAAGCACCAGATTACCTGGGAGACGGTTGCGGGGTTGCGCGCGTTGCTCGAGGCCGGGACGGATTTGATTGTTGCTGACACGCACGCGTCGCGCACGGCCAAGGGCGCGCTCGGGAATATGGGCCAGTTTCTCGACGCGGTGTTCCGCGACGAGTTTCAGCATCAACTGAATTACTACATGCAGTACTTCAAGGTGCACGTGCAAGAGTCGGCCACCAGCGGGACCATGACGGGGTCCGCTGCGCGTGGGGGACCGGGGGGCGCGTATCGCCGCGGTGGCGGCGCGGTCGGTGGCGGCGCGGGTTCGTACCGGCAAACGACGTTCGCCGCCTCGTCGGCCGCGACGACGCAGCGCGTGTTCCACTTCTGGTGCCTGCACTCGGGCGTGGCCATGCGCGACTTGATCAAGGCGAACGTGCGCAGTATCATTCTCGCGTCGGGCACGCTGAGCCCCATGGCCAGTTTTGCGCAGGAAATGGACGTGCCGTTCAAGCACATGCTCGAAAACGATCATGTCATCTTACCGTCGCAGATTCTCGTTGGGCTCGTGCCGCGTGGGCCGCGCGAACTCGCGCTCACGTCGTCGTTCCAGTCGCGCGGCGATGTGAGCAAGCAAGTGGAAATGGGAAACGCCGTGGACGCGATCGTGCGGCACGTTCCGCAGGGCGTGCTCGGGTTTTTCCCGTCGTACGGGAACATGGACGGGTTGCTCGCGACATGGCGGCAAGAGGGCGTGCTTGATCGGATCGCGCAGTCGAAAGTGCCGTTTGTCGAGCCCAAGGACAAGAAGGACCTGCTCGGCGTGATTGGCCAGTTTAACGCTGCGTGCGAGTCGGGTCTGCGCGGTGGCCTCCTGTTTGGCGTGTGCCGCGGCAAGATCAGCGAGGGCATCGACTTTGCTGACCACAAGGGCCGTGCCGCATTGATTCTCGGGATTCCGTACCCCAATTACCGCGACCCGCGCGTCGAGCTGAAAAAGGCCTACCTCGAGACGATGAAGCGCAAGGGCCTGAACTCGCTAGACGGTCGCGAGTGGTACCAGCAGCAGGCGTCGCGCGCGGTCAATCAGGCGATTGGTCGCGTCGTCCGGCACCGGCACGATTACGGTGCGATTTTGCTCATGGATGAGCGGTTTGCGAATGCGCACGTCCGGCAGCAACTGTCGCGGTGGGTGCGGCCGCACTTACGTCTTTTCAACTCGTTTGCCGATTTGCCAAACGTCTTGACCAATTTTTTCCGGAATAATGCGGCCATGTTTCCCGTGGCTTCGGCGGCCGACGAGGATCGCGCCGGTATGCCGCTCGGGTACGCGGGGTCCGCACTAGTACCACGGCATTTCGGCGACTTGCGACTCCCGCCCGCACCGTCGCGGCGTGCGCTCCCACCAAGCGACCAGCCGCTGCCGCCATCCACAGGGTCGTTGGCCGTGACCACTACCGTCGGCAACAAGCGAAAGTCGATCTTTGCCAAGTACTCGACTACGTCGACCGCTTCCACCGCCGCCGACGACGCATCATCCACGTTTACGCCCTTTGCCAAGCGCCCGCGGCTCTCCGACTCGCAATTGTTGATCGCGTCCAGCACCGCATCTGGCCTCTCGTCCACCCCCGCCACTTTCCTCGACGCATGCGCGACCGCGACTAAGCCGCTCACGACCATCGACTCGACCCTGTCCTATCGCGCGCCGCTCGACATGACCATTTCCAAGCGCACGGCCAAGTTCCACGTCGACCCCAAGGACTTCAAGGACTTGGTGCGCGAGAAACTGGGTGCGCGGCACGTCGAGTTCCAGCAAGTGCTGCGCAAGTTCAAGGACGGCGCCGTTTCAGTTGAGGGAATGATGGACCAGGTGCTGGCGCTGTTCATGTCGGTCGACGGACCGAGGGCGGCGCTGTTCCAGGGATTTGTCACGTTTGTGCCGCGGGATCATAAGCGCGCGTGGATGAAAATGTACTCGGAGCGGTCGGCGGGGTAGGTCGAGTTTTGTTTGGCAGCGAGGATGGACATGGTTTAAACTGGCGAGTACTTGATTTGTCGTTTTGCCAAATGGGTGGACAGCGATGGGGCGCGCTCTTTCCTGTCATCGCCTGTGCCGCCAATGCGTTGGGTCAGGGGGTTCCATCGAACCCCTGGGGGTGCGGTTAAAGCGCGAGCAATGCGCGGTTTCAAGGCAGACTGATCATGACGTTGCAGTGTGTACGATGAGTGTGTTGAGGTGGGCTCAAGGAGGACATGGTCCACCAAGTGTGGCGATCCCAGGTTCGAGCCCCGGACTGAATATGAATTGCGTTGGCTTCTTTAGGGTCGACGAAGCGGAATTGCGCTCCTGGTGGGTTTGCTTAATTGTTGTTGGTATTTCCTCCAAACAAATGTGAGCCTAGATTTGCTCTGAGGACTTTCTCTTGTGAATGAGGGCCTGCCCGTCCGGCAGCGCCAAAAAATCTCCTGTTGGGCACACTTACAACGTTGAAACGTTGTCAGAGCTGAAAGAAATCGTAAGCGAACAATGTGCGCTGCAATGTTGCAGCTCAACTGCACATGGGTGGGGACGAGTTGCTGCACATCATTGTGGAGGTGCAGGTCGCATGATGGCCTTGGTGGTGCAGATCTTGAGCAACCGCACCAGGGCGCCAGGAGCGCGATTGTGATGGCAAGTGTGGTGG
Organism: Allomyces macrogynus ATCC 38327; assembly: GCA_000151295.1. Lineage (NCBI taxonomy): Eukaryota > Fungi > Blastocladiomycota > Blastocladiomycetes > Blastocladiales > Blastocladiaceae > Allomyces > Allomyces macrogynus. The sequence continues at coordinate 1,311,605 of GG745339.1, read as the reverse complement.
ACAGGGCACTGAAACAGCAGTACACCACATTCCAGTGCATACTGGTAAACAGTTTATGCCAGCCTGATGGCAGCAGTGTGGCTTGGAATCACATTGATCAGTTCCGATTAATTGTCGCAAAATATGCAGTTGGAAATGCTGGAGTGAATAGAGATGATGCAACATAGCAGCAAGGCGGGTTAAAACCCACTGCCAAACCTGCTGCCAAACCCACCACAAGACAGCCTGAACAACATTTGGCAAGAGACATGAGAGGGCGTGTCATGGCCAGCCAGGCAAGCCAGCATTGCTAGCATCACCAGCTTGTACACAACAAGCACCAATGAACATGGCTGGCACCAACCAACACACCAATGCAGGCACCCATGCATGCTGCACCATGCACAACCAGTTCCATGATCCTCCACCTCTTCATTGCCACACAAGTGGTGGGTGCACTCTCTCCCCACCAGCACACCCCCTGCACCTCACTGGCCTTTGAGTCGTGAACCTGCCTTAACATGTTGTGCCAGCAAGCTCAAGCTGGCTCTGCCTTGTTGTCAGGTGCCATGCTGAATGTCACTGGCATTGGTGTCCTCATGGTGCTGGTCAACCTGTATGAGCAGTGGCACCAGCAAGTCACAGTATGAGTGCATTGCACATCTCAGCCTCCACAATGTCTTGCTGAACTGTGCCACAATTACTGACCACAAGGCTGCATCACACCTGTGACTGTGCATATGTAGATCCAACTCCCACACATGGCAGCCATCATGCTGTCCATGCCCACCTTGCCTGCTACCAAGTGGTGCTGCACCAATGCTTGTGCAGCCACACTGGCTGGCATCCCCAAGCCCATGACTGTGACTGACACGCCAGCTGGCATCTCCCAGCCCACATGCGCGATTGCCATGATGCTGAACCAGCCTGTGCAGCAGCAGCAGCAAAGCCAACAGCAGCAGATGACTCCTGTGCCAGAAGAAGGTGATGTTGAGGGGTCAAACAACAAGCTGCATCACCACTTCTCCACAATCCTTGTTGGTGGTCTACTTGAAGCCCAGCTCATTAAATGCATCAAACGTGTTTTTCAAGAGCCTGGTGTGTTCATGTGGGTGGCTGTCACATGGCTGGGTAAGATGTATGTGCCTGATTGCACAATGATTGACAGGAACCTGGTGTGCACATTGAAGAAGTGGTTCTTGTGGTGTACTGCCTCCATCAAGGAGTGAGCAATGCACCACAAAAGTGGCACAACTGACCCCCCCCCCCCCCCATCTCAATTCATGATGTACATTGATGCTCTCCACCTGGTCCTGCTGTTCACATTTGACGCCTCTCTCCATGTTACAGTGCCAGTTCCTTGAGCTCTACCATCATATTGCAGGCCAATCTGCCACCATGGTCATTGCCTCCAAGGACCTGCAGGCCAAGCTCTGTACTGACCACCAGTTGCTCATCAAGGACGCCATGGCCATATTGTTTGGCTCCAACCTCATGTCTACAAATGCAATGCTCATGACTTTGCTGCAATAATTGCTGACAAGGGGACTGTGCAGATCAACAACCACCCATTGCAGCACAATGTTGTTGAGATCAGTGACTCAAGCAGCAACAAGAATGACTGCACTGTGGCCAACACTGCACCAGTCTCCCATCCCACACCCACCAAGTCGTGGTCTGCCAGGAAGTCCTGGGCCCAGGCCAATCTGAATGGTTCTGTGGCAATCATGTGTAAGATGTCCAGGATGGTGAAGGGGGCCATGGCTGGGATGAATATGCTGCTCACCAAGATTCTTGCCAAACAGGGTGAGCTCCTGGACTTGGAGCTTGCTGAGTGCCATGAGTGGTAATCCAATGCTGGTGGTCACTAGGCCATGGGTATCAGGATGCGTTTGTGGTATTCATGCCATGGCTGTGCATTACCATGGCTTGTTGTTGTTGTGCCCATGTTTGGGATGTGATGTGTCCATTTTTCTTGGATTGTTTTGGTGTTTTTTACCCCAAAGAACCACTCGACAGTGACCTGGACACATGACATGGCTTCATTGAAGACCTGGTGGTGGAGGGGCATTAGCTCAGGCAGGCCAGCATTTGGGACATTGATCACGCCCATATCAACATAGCCCTTATCACCAAAAACGACATAGGGAATGCCATCAGTGAACTGGGGAAGTTGCTGCAACTTTGGCTGAATCCCACAATCTCACACAAGTCATAGATCATTCATGCAGCCAATGTTGTTGTAGCAATCAACCATGAGCCCATTTGGCAGGACATTTCAAGCCATGATGCACATAATAGCCACTATAGACCTCATGCTGCAACAGGTTGTGCAGCCTGCACATGTGTTGGAACTTAATGTCAATAAAGCCAATACAGTTGGGCAGAGTGCTACCTTGGTCCACAATGGCTTCCAAAAAATCAGCAAGAGCATTTTCATCAAGCTGGTTGGGATCAAAAGTCTAGGCATCATGCCAGCACTCATGAATATCAAGAATAGTCCAATTGAAGAGATGACTGAGTGCAGTTTGGTCATGAGAAAAGAACTGCTCAAGATCAAAAAAGTGTCAGAAAAGCGAGCCGTTTGAGGACAATGCACAAAGCTTAGAGGAAGTCAACATAGCCAACATCATCCACCTATACAATGGCTGCATTGGGAATAAGAGGGTTGGCAAGCTGCCAGACATGCTGTGGCAGGAAGTGGAAATGACAGATCGAGTTGGCATCAGTGTACTCATTAAAGTTACAGGTTGCATGCAATGGGTGTGCTCATGGTAGTGGCACTCAGCAAATGTCAGGTTGATCTTGTCAGCATCTTCCATAGCAACCTCATACGCTTCAATGGCCTGGATCATCAAACCAAACAATTGCACCAACTGCATCTGATGCAACTGAACAGCCTGCATGAGCTGCACCAAGTGGGCAATGTTGGTGATGTTGGGTCACTTGGCATCCATGTTGTGTTTGCAGGGAGAGACTTTGTTCAATTCATTCAGGTTGCCAACAAGTTTGTTGTGGTGTGACAGAATGGTTGTTCAAATTTGGAAGTGCTTGATGAACAAATGTGGGGGTGGTTGGCTTACACACTTCCACAACAACAACACACATTGTCTCATTTGTTGTCCCCACTGTCAAAGATCATGGCCAAGCCCCCTGCCAGCGGCCATCCACCTGGCCGTGAGGGTTGACCATCTAGGAATTAAGATCTCAAATGTACCCTACTGATCATTCAAGTCCATCTGGTGGGTTGCCACAGCAGCTGTGGGTGGTGTCCAGTTGCTTGCACCAAGCTGACCTGCCTTGTTCAACCATGGCATGATCACCACAGGCCCTCTTTCACAAACAACCATGCTACGAAAACAAGATTTATTGGTATGCACAGATGCGGTACATGGAGCTCTTGTTGCAGCACCGTGCAAAGTTGCAAACTGTGAGCGTGCAAGTCACAGTCACGATCTGGCATGTCCCTTGGGCCATGACAACGGGTCACGTGGCAGCCGGTGATGACCCCGCAATGGCAGGCTGTGTGTCTCAAGCAGGGCGTTCCAACGCCCCAATGAATTCAACAGGTTGTTATCGACTTTCCCGCGCAAAAACCCCGTCAGAACGTCGTGCAACCTCAGCTCTTCATGATGCACAAGGTGTGCATGAGCAGTGTGTGTGGATGAGCATGGTGTGCAAGAAGTGTCAAGTGGCCAGCCAATCCCAGCAAGCCTAAAACCTGACCTATCATCTGGCTGGTTCAAAGCAGCCTGACCATTTTGTCATCCTGGTCAGCAAGTGCAGTGTCCAATGTGCGCTGAACCTGGACTTGCTTGAGCATGTGGTGATTGAGGTGAATGCACATCTGTTGCAGTTGTCAGCACTTGTGTCCAAGGTGACAAAGCACCTGCTCATGTTTGTTTACATGAAGTTTGGGTTGGGTCAGTTGTTGCTGGAGATCAAGAATGCCCTGACCAAGATCCTGTACTGGGACTTGAGCAAATTTGCACCCATTGACCACAAGGTTGGGTCACAGATGAAGGTGCATTATGTGTTGTGGTCCACCAATAGTCACTTGGAATGCACAAAACTGACCCTATACTGTTTCTCTCCATGCATGGTATCTTTGTGTTGTCAGGTCAACATGCATGTCTTCTCCCATGCCAGATTTGCCTATCCTGGGTAAATTTCTGCTGCAAAAAGTTCTGAGAACCCAGCTTTCTAAACACTTCAAAATTGCATCATGCACCTCAGTTGTCTCTTGTGTGTCCAGGACTTGAACCTGGGACACCAATGCCTCCCATTCTACATGTTCAGCCTCCTGCATCACAACCAAAATATCTGTGTCCATGAGTCAAACTCAAATGAATGCTTCCCAGCAAGTTGCATCCTTCAATGCGTTCAGCAATGGGCTCATCAATTTTGCAGAGCACTGTGCCCATCAAGGGACTTGTCTGGCAACTGCACATGTGGAAGGAACTTGAGTACCATCTGCCATTGCCCATGGCCAATTCAGTTGTGCGGCAATACATGTAATGGTGTGTCAAGGGCGAATCAATTTACCAATACTCGACAAACCTATGTGAGCAGTGTGCTGGAGCCAGTGAGCCAATGTGGTTGATTGTCAATTCTTCATGTCAGCAGGGAGTGTTGGCTGTTGCTTGGTCTTGAGCTGCACAGGACTGTCCACTCCTTTTCTTTCCACTCAAGTGAGATGGAATGATCAGAGTATGATGCTGAAATTCCTGAATATCATGCAATTCCTTCTTGTTGGTCATGGGGCTTCTCAATCAAAATTGCAAGTGGCGCAAATCGCCATGCTTGAAGTTCTTGTGCAGAACAATC
>GG745339.1:1255319-1301243 GCA_000151295.1 Allomyces macrogynus ATCC 38327 | reverse complement strand
CCCGGAAGAGAAAGAAGAAAAAAAGGGGCCCTCTCAGCGACCTCACTCAAATGAGAAAGCTGTGAGTTAGTGGCGCGGCGGGGCACCTTTTTTCCTTTTTACGGTGGTTATCGCCGGCGGGGTAGGTTGGAGCGGCGCTACCCGAGGGTTTGTCGCGAGCGATGGAAACTATCTCCCCAGGCCCCGGCCCCGACGGTACCAAGCCGGCCCCCAGACCCCGGGGAAAAAAAGGTCGCGGCCCCCTTGGTGGGGGGGGGGGGGGGGGCGGCAGCGCGTGCGGGCGCCATCAAGGGAGCCATCGCTCGGCACCGACTTGAAGGGCCGCTCGGTCGACGTGGCGAGGAGCCATCGACGCGCGCGGCCCCTAGTCATGTCGCACTCGGCGGCGTGCACCGATGCGCAGCGCAGGCGAGCGACCCGATCGCGCGGAGCCAGCTGAGGAGCCAACAAAGCGCGCGCGGTTTCACTTGGTTTCACTCCTCGGCCAGCCGCGTGTCTCGCGCTCTGGCAAGGCGCGTCTCGCAAGCAATTTAATCTTGGCTGCACCGCCGATGAGCACGGCCGAGCCCCTCGACCGCGGCCATCCACCCGACCGCGAGAGGAAACCATTCAGGAACGTAGATAACGATGTACCCTACTGAATGCCGGCAGTTTCATTCAAATCGGTTCGGTGGGTCGCTGGCGGCGGCCACGGGTGGTGTCGGGTTGCTTGCGGTTTGCCTGCTTGGCCCACCACGACGCTGACACCACCGGCCCGCTTCCACACTCACCCTCGCATCAAACCCCGGATACATGGGCATCAAAATGTATGGTGCACGGATCTCTCCACAATGCGCGCGGTGCGCGTGCGTGGTTTGTGCGAGTGAGCTCGGTGTGCAAGGTGAAGAAATTTGCTCGACAAGCAAAGCTGCTTGTCGCTGTGACGACTGCCGCCGCCAGGCTTCGCAACAGTTCTACATAGGGCAGTGCGCACCTTCCAGCTGGCCTGGCTCTGATGGGATGCAAAGGGACGCCAGCGAGACGCGTTCAGGCGGGTGCGACGGCGCAGAACGTTGTGCATCTTGTCCAAAGCCACGCCCGCGCCACGCCGAGCCACAGCACGAGTGCGCTCGTTGCGGTTTGACGCGTATGGCGTGGGCCGAGTGATGTGGCGCACAACGTTTTCGGCGCAGAGCCAATCGTAGCCCGTGGCTTCCCCTTGACAAGCTCGGCCGACAACCGCACCTCGTCGTCTGCCCTGCGATCGGTCGGCGTCGTCGTCGTCGTCGAGACCTCCCCGGATCGACAGCAAGAAAGGCCCGGCAGCTGCTCGTAGACCGGCCTGCCGTCGCCGCGACTTGCCGCAGTCGGCCCGCAAAGCAAACGCGCACCTGCGCGCTCGTGCCGGCCACACCGCAGCAAGCACACTGGATGACTGCCGACACGACTGAACTGCCAGCAACCCACCCGCCGCGTCCCCCGCCTTTCCCCGCGGCGAAGCACCCGCGCTATTGCCTCGCGTCGCACGCTCGGCACACGCGCTTGTCCGCGCCTCTGTCGACCCCATTTTGCGCCAGATTTGGGTTTCTGTCACTCATATCCACCAACTCGCACCATGTCCGGTCCACGGCGCGACGTCCCTGCTGCAGGCGGCAGCACCAGCGACGACAACCCCGCCTTCCTTCTCCACGTCCCGGACTCGACGGTCTCTCCCGCGGCCCTTCGGCTCGACACAACCCGCAGTCCACCCGCTTCGTTCCGTCTCATGGTCCCCGGGTCGCCCTCCTCGGCCGGCCCGTCGCGCCAACTGGCCGTAGCCGACGTGGCCGTCGCCGCGCCGACGCCGACCGTCTCGCGTTCCAACAGCCCGACGGGCCCAAGCAGCCGCGGCAGCAGTCCGTCGCGCATGACAAGCCCGACATCGGCACCCCCGCCCTCGCACCAGCACAACCCGCATCTGCACTATGCGCCCGCGCTCGCGTCGCAACCCATTGCCGAGCAAGACGAAAACGACGAGGACGCCGACATTGTGGCGGCCCCAACGCCGCGCGCGCCTGTGGCCGCGCAGTACGTGATGCCAACGGCTGTGCGCAAATCGTCGATTCGGTCGCGGCTCACGACGAGGTTCCCGAACGGTCTGCTGCCCGTCGACGCCCGGTCATTTGCGGGCTTGACCCCGCTCGATGGCGCCGTCGATGCGCGGTCGCTCGCGCTCACCATGGCCACGGGTCGGTCCGGGTTTTCGCGGTCGATGATGACCGCCGCCAACCATTTCCTCAACCACGAGGCGCTCACGGAATTGCCCGAGGTCGATTTGGAGTACAACGAGTTGGTTGCGGCTGCGCCGTTGGGGGCCGATTTGCTCGATGTCGAGGCCGCACGCACGGTCGTCACGTTCCGCGACGCCGTCGACGCCATGATCGCTGACCAGCAAGTCCTCGGCACGCACGCCGGGATGCTCGATACGGGCGCGGCCGACGGGATAGAACCGCCGCTGACCCCGTCGCGCGCGGCGCTCATCACGTCCATGGAAAAACTCGACCCGAATGCTGCTGATCTCGGTCCGGCGACGCCGCTCTTACCGGAACCCATGTCCGCTGACCTGACGAACGCGCCCACGTCGATGCTCGATTTCCCGGCAGCCGTGCCGCTGCTCAAGTCGGCCGCGTTTGTGCTCTTCGACATGTGGAATAACCTGACGGACCGCATCATGGGCGACCATATCGACCATACGCGCGCGGTGCTCTCGCTGCAGCCCGTCCCGGCCGTCGTCGACGAAGTGCCGGATTCATCCGCGACGATTGTTGATGGCGGCAGCAACGGCAGTATTACGGATCCGGTCGAGCGGCCCGGTTTCACAGAGCCGTTGGTCGAAAAGGGCGCGGATTCGGGGATCGAGAAAGAAGGGAGCTTGACGTCGCGCACGGCGCTGCTGTGGAAGAGGAAACCGAAGCGCGACCCGCGGCCGGCCGTTATTGTCCAGGACTGGGTGCTCACGGGCCGGTCGCTGTGGCTGTTCCCACCGACGGCGCGGATACGGCACGCGTGCGTGCAAATGGTGCAGCACCGGTACGTTTATTCCGTGCCCGCTGATTGCTCACGATACCTATGATTCTGACTGACTCTTTTGCTCCTCCATGTAGGGCCCAGAAAACGATTGCGACCGTATGCATCTTCGCACACTGGTGTGCCATGGCGTTACGATCCTGGGAACCGGGCGAGTCCGACACGTTCACGCTCTTCACGTCGCCGCACGAAATCTTCTGGGTACCGCTTTTCGTCCTGCTCACGCTCGAAATGCTCGCGAAAATCATTGCGTTCGGTGCTATCCTGCCCGACCCGCTGCCGACCCGCGCGACCCTCGCTTCCCGCGCCGTGCCCGACGGTCTGCTCGACCCGGAAACCCCCGTCCTGACCGACCCGCGCCGCGGCGACCGCCCCGTCTTCTCGCTCGCGCCCATGGACGACTACCGCGCGGCCGTGGCCGCGGAACGCGGCGGCGTGCGGTGCCTGCAGCGCCCTGTCCTGCACACGCCCATGCACGTGCTCGATTTCATTTCGGTGCTCGGGTTCTGGCTGTACCTGCTCGGCGGAACTCTCAACCTGTGGCCTACGACGGGCGGTCCACTATGGATTTTCCGCGGAATGGCGGCATTGCGCGTGTTCCGGCTCCTCTCGCTGACGCCCGGGACCTCGGTGATTGTCAAGACCCTGGCCGTCTCGCGCAGTATGCTGCTGAACGTGTTCTACTTTGTGGGCTACTTTTTCCTGATTGGCGCGATCACTGGGGTCTTGACGTTCAAGGGCACGCTGCACCGGCATTGTATGGTGCCGCACCCGGACGGGTCGCTGGTCGGGATTTCGCCGACGCAGTATTGCGGCGGGTACGAGCATCCGTTCTTGGACGGGGTCAAGTTGACTCCGCTCGGATCGAACGCGGTGGACACGAAAGGGTACATTTGCCCGCGGCCGCAGCTGTGTGTCGCCAACCAGCCGAACCCGCACGCCGGGTTCGCGTCGTTTGATTCGATCTGGTCGAGTTTGTTGGTTGTGTTTACGATCGTCTCGCTCGAGAACTGGTCCGAGGTACGCTTTTTTGGGGGTTGGTGGTAAGGTGGAGAGTGTTCATTGGCTGATGTTCAATTTTCTCTCCCGTTTTCCAGTTCCTGTACGGCACGCAAGACGGCGAAATGTCCGAGGGCGCCGCGCTCTTTTTTGTCCTGCTCATCATCGTGCTCGGGTTCCTGCTCATCCAACTCTTCGCCGCCGTCATCACCGAGACGTTTGTACTCGTGCATGCCGAGTTCAAGGAAGCGCGGCGCAAGGCGCAGCTTGCCGCGCAGCGCCGCGAGCAGCTGGCCAAGCAGGCCAACAAGAAGCCCGTGGTTGCCCCGCAGGCGCAGGAACCAATCAAGCGGCAAGGGTTTGGCAAGCACATTGGGCTCACGTTCAACTCTGTCGTCGCCGATTCCGGCACGGGGCACGACGGGAGCCGACACGGGTCCACGTTCGCGCCGAGCCGTCGCGGATCGACGCTGCCGCGGCGGCAACCGTCTATGAGTTCGATGACGCCGTCGTCCGCGCTGACCCCGCCGTCGCCAGCAGGCATCCCGCACGGATTGCCACCAGCGCCGCCGTCCCGGTGGCGCGTCTGGATCGAGAAAGTGCGGCGCAAGGAAGTCAAGACGATGTGGGTGTGGAAGGTCCTATTTCTTGGCATGAACTCGGTTTATCTCGCGGTGAGCGGCATGCACGCGGTGAAATGGGGTCCGGCACTGTCGTTGCCCGCATTCGAGGTCGTGTATACGCTCTTCTTTGCGCTCGACTTGGGCCTGTCGCGACTCAAGTGGCCGTCGTGGCGGTCGTTCATTGTGCGGCATCCCGTCGACACGTCGTTGCTGCTCATTACGGTCCCGCTGCTGTTCGTCCCGTTCAACAAATACCTGACGGGGTTCCAGCTCGCGCGCACGAACAAACTCGTCACGTCATCGGCGCTGCGAAAATTGTTCAAGGGCACTGACCAGTTTTTCGGTGTGGCTACGGTCGCGCTGTTCATGCTCATGACGCTCCTCGCCGTGTCGGCGTTCCTGATGCAGTTACTCGGCGGGAAATACGTGTCCGAGACGAATCCGTGGTTGCACTACGATACGTTCCCGGGCGCGCTGCTCTCGACATTTGTGCTGCTGACAGGCGATAACTGGACCGAGCAGCTGTGGTCATCGATGGCCGCGCGGCCCGACGATGCGGTCGCGTACGTTGTGATTGCGGTCGTCACGCTCGCCGTGTTCTCGATGTACACGTTTGTTGTCGTGAACCTGTTCGTCTTTGTGGTACGTTTCGGTTTCGCGCCGGCCTCACTTTGCCGATTCTCGTATTCTCACGCCGTGCTTGTCTTCATTTGTCCAGGTTCTCGACGAGTACGAGTTGTCGGAGGAGGAGAAGCGCGTGCACCAAGTGCGCAACTACGAGGACCCGACGGCCTGGAATCCGTTCAAGGCCGCGGTCAAGAAAATCAAGCAAGCCGCACGCGAGATCTGGCTCGACCTGACCGTCTTCACGTACCGACTCGTCGCTCTTGTGACGCGCAAGTCCGACAAGGACGCGCTCGCGAAATCGGCCATGAACCCGCCCAGCAAATCGCGCCCGCGGCCGCGGCGCAACTCGGACGCGACGCATCCACGCGTCGCAGCCGACGACGACGACGACGACGACGACGACGATTCGCAGGCCGAGTGGTGGAAGTACGTCGAGTCGGCGGCCGATTCGCAGAAATCCTTTAGCGTGCGCAAGATGCTGCAAAAGATGGTGCGGTCGTGGCAGTTTAAGACGCTAGTGCTGATTGCGATTACCGGGTCGATTGTGATTGCCGCGCTCGATACGCCCGTGCACCGGCTGCAGCTGCAGCGCGAGAAGCCCGACGTGGCCGAGCGTCAGGAACGCATGTTTTTCATCTTGGATGCGGCGACACTTGTCGTGTTCTTGCTCGAGTTTATCGCGAAAATCTCGGCGCATGGGCCACGGCGGTACTTCAAGAAGCCCTGGAATTGGCTCGACTTCATTGTCGTCGTGAGCATGGCAACGTACCTGATCGGCACGCTCGTCGGGTTCAAGGACACGGTCGGCGTGTTGCGTCTGATGCGTTCTCTCCGGCCCCTGCGCATCATTTCGTATTTCACGAAAGTACGCTCGATTTTCACGACGCTCATCTACGGCCTGCCGCGTATTGTCGAGGCGTCGACGTTTGCACTCCTCGTCATGGTCCCGTTCGCCGTCTATGGCGTCTACCTGTTCCAAGGCGCCCTGTACACGTGCAACGACACGTCTGTCAAGACGCGCGACGAGTGTGTGGGCATGTTCTTGCAGCCCGGCGTGCTCGGGCAAGCGACGGTCCTCGCGCCGCGCGTCTGGGCGAACCCGCGCGAAGACTACAACTGGGATTCGTTGACGAACGCGATGCTGACGCTCTTCATCATGGCGTCGCGCGAAGGCTGGTCGTCTTTCATGGCGCAGACGCAGGCGATTGTCGGGCTCGGCATGCAGCCGGCGTCGTCGCCCGCGACCGCACCCGCGGCGTCATGGTGGAACATGTTCTTCTTTGTCGCGTACGCACTCGTCGGGTCGCTCTTCACGCTGAATCTGTTCATTGGTGTAATTGCGCGCGCACTCGATGAAATGTCGGGCCAGGCGTACCTGACGGCGCCGCAGAAATCGTGGATCCAACTGCAACGCCGCATTCTCGCATTGCGGCCGCGGTTGATGCGGAAGCGCGGGAAATTCGGGATGTGGTGCAAGAACGTGCTCAAGTACCGCGACGGTCTCTGGCGGAAAGCCATCAAGGCGATCATGGCCGGGCACATGGTTGTGATTTGCTCCGAGTATTACGGCGAGCCGGGATGGCTCGATGCGACGAAGGAAAACGTATTCCTGATCACGACGGTGATTTACGCGGCCGACTTGGCGCTACGTGTCGGGTCGGTCGGACCACACGGGTTCTTCCGCCGATCGTACTGGAACTGGTTTGATGCGCTCGTGACCACGTCGGCGCTGTCGATCATGGTCGTGCAGCTGTTTGTCGACAACCCGCTCCTCGGGCGCATCCAGAAGCTGGTGTTGATCGGGTACGCGCTGAGGATCGCGCGCAAGTTGCGCCAGCTGAGTACTCTGTTCAAGACGATCGGGTTCGTATTCTCTTGCATCCGTCTGCCGCGTCTGCGTGCGAAAACTGACCTCTTCGTCATTAATCTAGCGCGTCGCTCAAGGAAACCGGCCAGATTCTCTGTGTTCTGCTCATCGTTCTGGCCTTCTACTCGCTCGTCTTCACCGAGGTGCTTGGGCTCGTGCGGTATGGCACGAGTTTCTCGGCTGACGCCAATTTCCGCACGTTCCCACTGTCCCTGTTGCTGCTGTTCCGGCTGCTCACGGGTGACGACTGGCCGTCGGTCATGGCCGACGGGCGCAACTCGTACCCGGCCTGCGTTGTCGATGGGCCGTCCGACCTCGACACGGATTGCGGGAAGCGGTACTGGGCGTACGTTTCATTTTCTGATTAGTTTCCGCATTTTCTCCGCTGACCCGTCTCATGACCATGAACACAACAGTTACATCCTGCCCGTCTCGTACCTCGTCGTCTCGGGCTACATCCTGCTCAATTTGGTTATTGCCTCGCTCATGCAGCATTTCGACACGCTCTTTTCGGACAACACCTACCAGCGCGTGTCGGACACCGACCTCAAGGCGCTGCGCAAGGCATGGAAGCGGCTCGATCCGCGCGGCGTCGGCACGATCAAGGCGTCGCAGATTCCGGCGCTCTTGCGGCACTTGCCGCCGCCGTTCGAGTTCCAGCTGTATCCGGACCCGCACTTGCACGTGCCCAACTTGAAGAACAAGGTACGCGCGCTCGTGCAGGAAATGGGCGCGATTCAGGCCGTGGCGACAGTGCAGGAGGAGATTGCCGTGACCAAAGTCGACTTGAGGGCGCGGCGGAATATCTTCAACATTGTCTACCACGTACGTCGATATTTTCTCGGGTCCGGCGAGTAGGGATGTGACACTGACGCGCCTCTTGGACGACTGTAGGACTTGCGCGCGCGATGCCGCGCCGAAAAGCTGCACTTTCACGACGCGCTGATCGTGCTGTGTTTGCACGTTATTCCGATCCAAGAGTACTTGACGTACGTTCTCCACCGCCCGCTTCCTCAGTTCGGCATCCACAACTCACCAAACCCCGTTTCCCTCACTCCGTTAGTTTCGACGAGTACATGCAGCGCGTCCACGACCTGCAAGTCGTGAACCGCACGATCGCACGCAGCCGGATCACGGGTCTTTTCCGCACGGCCATGGAGCGGTGGCGGTTCCGCAAGGTCGTGCAGGAAGTCATGGCGCGGCGGCGGCTCGAAATGGGCCCGCAACCGGAGCATGCCGGTGACGAGTCGAGGGCGACGACGGCTGCACGGTCGGTCGATGATACGCTGGCACGGCCGGTCGAGCTGCAGGCCGTGGCGCCGGACACGCGCGCCGTCGATGCCCCCGTCGTCATTTCCGTGACCCCGGACTCGCCGCCGCGGTCGCTCAACGAGCATGACGAGCCGATGATCGTTTCCGTGACCCCGGCATCGCTCGTGGAAGAACCGACGCCAGCTGCTGCAGCAGCGCTCGGCGTGCCCGCTGGAGCTGTAGACGAGCCGCCGATGACATTTACCGTGACTCTGACTCCGAGCTCGCTCCGGCTGTCAATGGACGGGCCGATGACGATTGCCGTGACACCGAGTTCGCCGCGGCCGTCGATGGACGGGCCGATGACCTTTGTCGTGACCCCCGACTCGCCCACCCGCGCTGCTCACAACGACGCGGCTGACGTGGCCATGATTATCACACCCGAAACGCCACCGCATCCCGCGAATGCCGGCGCGTCGGCCGGACAAGTAGACCTCAAGTTCCTTGCATATTTTGGCGTGCGGGTTTTGATGGTTTTTGATTCGTTTTGTTGTTGCTTTTATGCTTTTGATGCCTGTTGTCCCTTTCTTTGCAGGCCGGGCCCGCTGTTCCTGACGGTGTAAATCGCGTCTTTTGTCCAACTGCCGACTGTAACCATTATACATGCCCAGTTTCTTGTGCGTCCTGTCCTCTGGTCGTCTCACTCGCGTTTTCGTCACCAACGGACTCTGCAACGTTGACGGTAAATATTATGGTGTAAAAAAATGGCAGTGCGTGCCGCCCAAGGACGAAACGAGCCCCGCTCAACCCACTCCCTCACCCCGGCACGCACGTCGCGCGAGCAAAAGCCCACACGTACGCACAGTCGACCACCCTGCATCCAGTCTCCCTTCTCCACCCAGCCCCGCCGAATCCTCCCACAACGCGCCGCCCTTCAACTCTCTAGCCGCAGCGTCGACTTGCGCAAAAAGTCCGTGTAGGACGTCCACTCGAGCGGGACCGGGCACCACAACCCGTCCTTATCGTCCTTATCCATGCCGCCATAGTACCCGTACTCGTTGATAAAATCGAGCATCCCATGCAACGAGCACTGCACGGGGTTGCGTTCCTTAGCGGCCTCGCGCGCCTCATCCGTCAGCGGCGCATGGCGGTACGTCGCGCGCAGACCCGTCACGTCGCAGAACGCGGCGGCCACGTCGTTGAGCGTTAGATGGTCCGAAAACAATGGCACGCGTTTCCCCGTAGGTTCCTGCGCAAGTAGTTCGTAGACGAGTACGCCGAGATCGTTTTCTGGGTCGGCGAGCGGGATCGGCACGTCGCCGCGGATCGGCGTGGACCATTCGTAGGACCCATCGGCGAGGCGCTTGGGCGCGAACTGCGACTGCAGCGAGGCCATGTACATGCCAATGTAGACGAAGGTCGACGGGAGATTGATGGACCGGACGTAGGCTTCGACGCGCGCCTTGTTGGTCGACGGGATGCACGTCAGGGTGCCGTGCGAGATCTCGTGCACGTTGGGTAGCGAGCTATGTCAGCAAATGGGGATCAGTTGCGACGCTCTGGTGGTGGATCGTTAACGGGGAGACGAAGACGGACCTCCAAATGAAATGCTTGACCCCCTTGGCCTTGGCCACATCGGCCATGAGCTTGCCCTGGCGGTACTCGAAGTTGATGTCGCCACGCGCGAGCGTGATCACGTCCCAAAACTGCAAGTACGCGCGTTAGTCGCGCGGAGTAGCGAAGCGATTCTCGCGTACGATCTGCACGTACGTTGGTCATGGCAAACACCGCGTCGGCACCTATTCTCGCGCGTGCGTACGCATCAGTCGAGTCCAGGCATAATCGAGCACTCGATCGGCCGACGCACCATCAAACGCGGCTTCCAAGTCCTCGCGCAAATCAATATCGCACTTGATGACATCGACTCCCTTGCCCGCGAGTTCACGCGCGCGGTCCGACCGCGGGTCGCGCGAGAGGGCGCGGACCGTCCACTGGCCCGTGCGCATGAGCGTCGAGACGACGCTGCCACCTTGAACCTAAGACGTACACCGACAGCGTCAGCCTTGCGGACCCCGAGCCCGTGCCAAGGGTTCCAGAACGAACACCGGTCGCGCCAACGACGGCGATCACGGGCTTGGGCCCGTTGTGCATGACGCCCGGGTTCGCGGCCTCGAACGCGGCCATGGCCGGGTCCATATTGGCGGTGGCGGCCGCGAGCTGCGCGGCGTGGAAGCGGCCGGACGACGTGGGCATGGTTCCAAACGAAGGGCTGCGGGCAGTGATCGAGCAGGGCGCGGCAGGACGCGTGCGGTCGGTTAGCCAAGTCGGGGAGCGAATCGGTGATCGCGTGCGGGCGTCGACGGAGGCTCGAGAACCGGGACAGAGGGGCGCGTCGATTGGACGGCTGCTGCTGCTGCTGCTGCTGCTGGCACGAGGTGGATGAGAACCAGACGAGATCAAACAGAACCGTGTCCCTGATGAGATGGCCACTTTGTCTCAGGGCGCGAAGGACTTGAACATGATACAACCTGCCATGGCCATGCGACACTCACGTGTACTGTCTCACACAAGGAACTGGCAACTTGGCAATCGCGCGTGTTCGCATGGCCACACTGAAATGCGCAATTGGTTGGAGGGAGATTGTGGGGCATATCCAGACAGTGGTATCTCCTCACTTCATTTCCAAGCGCTGGCAGAAGTGGCAGATGGGAACTTGATCTCAGGAACACGTGGCAAGTTGAGCATTATCCAAGCTGATTTGCCCTCCTGCCTGCTTGCCTGAGAGGATTTATCCCTTTTGTTGCGCCCTCATCACTCAGCAAGGATACCCACAAGCTCAAAATCTCCAACAATGATGCCATAACCTGCCTTGTGACAGAGCACTGTGGCACTTTGTGCCAGGTCTGTGGAAGGGGTCACACCATGCTGCAGCCACAACATCTGTAGCAGGCTGCACACCACCCCTGCATGTTGTCTGGCATTTTGCAAATCCAGTCGCCTGAAGCAAGCTTGCCTAGGCATCATACAAAGAAACCTGCATATACACAACTTATATTGTTCAACATTTGTTGTAAAGATGGAATCCACTGTCATCTTAAGCAAAGCTGACAAATCAGAGGGAAATGGGTGAAATCCTAACATTATGAAATCTGCACAATTCAGACTTTTCCCATACTGGCCTAATCCTGCAGACGCAGTCTGCAGTGTGCAGCACAACACAGAAGATCCAGATCTAGATCCAAATCCAGATCCAATCTGACCATTCCATCCCAATAACCCAATCCGATCCAAATATGTTCTTCACTCCAAACGTCAGGACTTCCCAACCCCACTGACCCCACCTGCAGCACCCACTCCATGCTCGACTCATTTAGGACTGGCTGCAAAACTCACCAGTGGCGTGTTACAGCTGCCACCACAGTGTGGCCATGCACCACTCACTCCAGCACACTATCCAGTCAGATCAGCAGTTCCACAGGCCAATTCCGAAAAAAACGCGAGGTTAAGACCAAGCTATATTGCCACACAGCAAAGAAGCCAGTGGCAGGAAGAAGGGTGATGAGAATGCATGCACCAGTTTTCAAGTGCACAGGCATATGAGAAAACAACAGTTGGCTGCCATCAAAAGCAGAGAGAATTCGTGTGCCAAAAACCAAAATTACACATGGTTGCAGTCAAGGTCACAGGCATCACCTGGAATCACACAGTGTACAAATCAAAGTGATGAGGAGTGCAAACATGAAATATGGGGGAAACAAAAAGCACAGGTTCAAAGAGTGGAATAGACCATGCTCAAATGCATCAAGTTGAGTGATCTGACAGTCTACAATGGTAAGAAGGAGTGTCACACAGGCAAGTCAGCCTTGCCATGGAAAAACGCTGGGGAAATGGAGACAGAACCATTCTTGGTGCACCATGTCAAAAACATGAGCTTTTTAGGCCTGTGCAGTGATTGGTTGTGCAGGAACTCATGCACATTGAGAGCAGAAAGGTAGAGACTGTTGAGTGTGACAGGGTTGTTCCAAGTGGGTGACACTGGCTGGGTCTGGGTTGAATTGTCATAAGCCAAGGACATGGCAATGCAGTTGAAACCACGAGTGAGCACTGCATCATCATTGAGTCAGTTGGAAGATGAATCTTGCAGAGGACTTGCAGCAGGTTGCAAAGTGTGCCAAGTCCAAGGCAGGCAAGGGTGAGGAGGGAAGGATGAGCATTGAAACTGTGTGGAGCAAGCACAGGCAGCACGCCCTTTAATGTCTGAGTGGGCCAGCTTATGTCAGCAGCAAGAAATTGATCGTGGAGAGCTTCAACTTGGTGGAGAGAGCATGTGCAGTGTCAGTGAGAGAGTGTGTGTGCTGCTCACTGGTGTGTGTATCAGCACAGGTCAGTAGTTGGTGGCTGCTAGTGTTGTTGACACTTGTCAAGAATCAATCAAAGCTGCAATGGAAGTGTCTTTTGTCAGAGCATGAACTTGGCAAGGAGCGTCATTTTTCTGGAGGATTTATCTCTGCATGGCATGACAGTGTGTCCCTAGAAGCAACAACTCTGCAACATTAGGACTAAAAGAAAATCAAACCACTCCTGTGTCATGTGTTGTGGTGGCCACATCAGGCGACAATAGTTGCAAGAAGCTCACACTGCAATCAAAAGGCCATCACCATTATTGGTTTCTGCTGCAATGCAAAAAATGATGCTGGACGATTTCCATGTCATGGACTTGAGGGTGGGCAAGTAGGTGGACTAGAACGCATGCATTGCCCACATTGCATGTTGAATCGTGTAGTCATCCAAAAAATAACATTCAAATCTATAATACAAACAAGAATGGATCCACCCCCCCCCCCCCCCCACCACTGCTGGCATAATCCTGTGAGTGGTGTGTCAGCAAAGCAGTCACTCAAAGCTCCATGTCACCAAGCGGAATCCAGGCGTACCAGTATGATACCTAGTCGTTCCACCTCCCTGCGCATCTCTCCTGGCAGCAAAACGTCAGCTGGTTGTTGCAGCACAGTGCAACGTCCCAAGCTGCAACAGTGCAAGGCACACAGCACGCCACTCAGGCCATGACTACAGGTCACGTGGCGGCAGGTGATGACCTTGCAATGGTAGGCTCTGTGACTTCAGCATTGCAGCCCCACGCCCCAAGGAATACTACAGGTTGCTATCAACTTTCCCACTCAAAAACCCTGTCAGAACGTCGTGCAACTTCACCAGCCTCCCTGCCACAACTGCAACCTGCACACCACCTCACCCATTCCTTGAGCAAGTGTATTTGCACTGAAACTGGCACACAAGTATTTGTGCTCAGTTGCACGATTGCTTGTGCTTTGTTGCACCTCATGCTCATGCCCAGCTGCATGACAGCACCCATGCTCAGATTGTGTGGTGGATCCTCACTATCAGATTCCCACCACTTGATTTTGTTTTGATTGATCCACCATGAACAACATGGCAATGTTGTTCTCCTGGCAGTATTGACACAATGGTCATGAACAAGGCACTTGCTGTGCACTCACTGCAGGACCAATTAGGCTGGTTTTTATGCATGCAGTTGCAGTTGCTGCAGCATTGTCAGTTATTGCAGCAATGTTGCTTCCTGGCCAGCAAACTGCTCATGTGATGTTCAAGCTACCAAAAATTCTTGCTCCAAAAAACAACATGCACAGCCCACTGATTTGCACTGGAAGTGGTTGATGATCTTCTGCACAATATAACAAGAGTTGTCACTCCCTTTGGCAGCAAGATCATGGTCCTTGGTAATGATTGTTGCCAAAATATTCTACCTGTTGATTGTGGAGGAATGGCTGGGGACATGGTGGCCAAATGTATGAAGTGTTTGAAGCATTGGCAGCACATCCAAACATTGCTGCTTGGCTCCTGTTGCTTGGCTCAACAACCCAAACATGTATCCAGCAACAATGAAGGGTGAGATGTTGTTGCATCCAGTTGACCAGTGCAACCTTGCCAGTTTGTGCAACTTTGTCTATCCACCAAATGATCAAGGTCAAAACAAAACATACTCTACAGGAAAATGCATTCTGTCATTATATATCCAGGATGTTGCCAGGATGTTGCCAAGCTCAACAACCAGTTGGTGCAAGCAGTGCATAGCAAAATGTACAAGTATCTCTCAGCAGACTCACTAGAGGTGGGGAATGACAATGAAGATGGCCTTGGGTTCATCCTGCTCAAAGTAGTCCTCAACATGCAATGCCCATCTGGATTCCTGCCACATTGGCTCAGGCTCAAGGTTGGCATGCCTGGTCATTTTGCTCTGAAACCTTGACCAGGCCCATGGCCTTTGCAGTGACGATTGTGACCCAATGCCAGCATTGTGTAATTGTTGCCAAAGTCATGGGAAAAATGACAAGGCTGGCATTTCCACATTGCCTTGATGACAGGTGATGCAGATGATTCCCCATTCTGGATGTGCTGATGTCGTCATTTTTCAGTCACGCTTGCCTTTCATAAACAAGGCTCAAGGTCAACAAGGCTTAGGGCAAACATTGAGTTGCACTGTGTATTTGCTGCACCCAGTTTTCAACCACAGGCCATTGTATGTGGCCCTGATGATGCAGTAACCCTGCTGGGATTGCTGGCGCTGCTGGCAATGAGACCAATAATATTATATATCAAGAGGCTCTTCACTGAAATGCACGTTGTTGTTCTATTGCTGAAACACCTTGAAGCCTGCAAAGTGGGACAGATGTTTGCAGGAAAGGGATCTCATTGCCTGCTGGGCAGGCCATTGGGTGCGCTTATAAAGAAAAACTATGGCGTCATGATGGGCCGCATCGTTGGGCACAAGCGCGATATTGAGCGCACCGTTGAGTTAAATATTGACGGCGGCAGGGTTCGAACTTGCATTTCTCAGACACTTTCCCTCGTTGCTGGTGCAAGGGTGTCGCGTCACCGTCTCCTCGAGTTCGCGCTTGTTACAATGAATGACCTGTGCAATTAGCGAAGCGCTGCCGGCGGCGCGCCTCGCTCGGCCACTCCACAGCAGTTAGTCGCAGAGGGCCCGACTTCAAATGCCTTGGGCACGGTACGACGAGCACATTAGCGCGGCAAGGCAAAGCCGGCCTGTTCAAGATCCTCCTTTCAACCATGATCTGTCGTGACCTGCACCACGGACAATGACGAAGCCGTCGTCGTCGACTCTGTTCCGGCAACACCACCCTCGCGCGCAATCACATCGCGACTTGCCGCACTAAGCTCCACGACATGCGCGCCACGGCCCCACAGGTCGCGGAGCCCGGCGCCCTCGCGAGCGCCGCACACACGCCGCCCGACCGACTGGCCCTGATTGCCACAACCAGCAACACGTCGCGCCCCAGTCTCGCCGTCCTCAGCCATGACTCTGGAAGCCCCGACGAGCGCGCCTCGCGCCCCATGAGCGCGCCGACCTCGGAATCGCGCTTGCGCCCTAAATCACCCGCCGCGGGGCCGCTCTCGGCCACGGCCACGGCCACGGCCGCGACGTCGCCCGCATCGTCGCAATTTGCGCTGCGCGACCCGCGCGTTGACTCGGTCCCGAGCGTGCCCGACCCGGCCATGTCCCCGGCCGACCGCCTGCTCGTGCTCTCCGACTTGATCCAGGCGTTTTCAGACCAGGACGTGAATGCCGACGCTGGTGCGACGACTACCGCGGCGAAGGTCGCAGCGCCGGGAGCTCTGGGATTCGTGCCGGGTCCGCTCCCGCCGGTAACAGGGCCCGTCGCGTCGGATCGGACCTCTGCGCCGATTTCCAGGACGAAAACGCCCACCGCGCCGCTCGCCGCATCGACGCTAGCCGCGACTGCGTCCCCACCCGCACCCGCACCCGCATTCACCCAGGCCCTGGTCGCGCCGACTACGCCGCAGTACCACACGCAGCGCACGCTCCTCGACGGATCCGCCGGCAAAATCAAGCTCGCGACCCACATTCTGACCGGCGAGCAGGTCGTCATCAAGTGCCTCGACAAGGCGCGGCTGCAGCTCGACGCCGACGCCTGGCACGCGGCGCTGCGCGAAATCTCGGTCACGGCGAGCCTTGCGCACCCGCACATTGCCCCACTCCTGCACGTGCTCGACTCGCCGACCGCCGTCCTGCTCGTTTTCCAGTTTGAGCCTGGAGGCGACTTGCTCGACTACCTCGTGCGCCGTGCCAAGGAGCGGACCGCTCTGGTGCTATCCAAGGCCGCGAACAGTGTCGCGCCCACAAAAGTGGCCGCAGCCGCGTCGGGGATGAGCGAGCCGCGCGCGCGGCACTTGTTTGTGCAGATTGCCGATGCGGTGCAGTACTGCCACGAGCGTGGGATTGTGCATCGGTACGGCGACGGGCCTGTTTTTGGGAGGAGTTTGAGTCTACAAGCTGGCACTTACCTGATTTTTGGCGCCCCGGCGGCATTGTAGAGATTTGAAGGTGGGGATATGCGCTTGCTCAAAGACATTGAACGGAAGGAATGGAATTGACGTTCTGCGCGATCTCTCGTAGCCCGACAACATTTTGCTCGACCCGCACGGCTATGTCAAGCTGATTGATTTTGGTCCGTGGGATGTTTGCTTGCCACGACGACGCACGCATTGCTGACCCGAGCCCTTTCTCCAACAGGGTTCACGAACGTTTTGGAGTCGAAGAGCCAGTTGATCAATACCTACTGCGGTAGCTTGTCGTATTCAGCGCCAGGTCCGCGCTCTTTCAATTCAACTTCTCGTCGTTCGGGCTCGTATCTGACCTCTCGAATCCGCGCACCCCCCGATCCGCAGAAATGCTGGCCAAACAGCCGTACGAGGGCATGCCCGCTGACGTTTGGAGCTTGGGCGTGACGCTGTACGTCATGTGCACGGGTGCGTTTCTCCACGGCATGCAAGTGGACTTCCGCAAATACTGACCTGTCGAGCCGTAAATAGGCAAGTCGCCGTTCGACGAGTCCAACATAACGGCCATGTTTGCGCACATGTCGACAGGCGACATTCTGTACCCGGCCGACATGTCGGCTGGTACGCTGTGCCGCAAATGTTTTTTCAATTTCTCTTGCATCCAACATTCACCATTTCCCCTCCGAAATGCACGCAGAGCTCAAATCGCTCCTCAAGTCGATGCTCGATCCGGATCCGACCCGGCGCGCATCGATCCAGGCCGTTCTCGCGCACCCGTGGGTGCTCCTCGACGACGACGGGGAAGAAGAACGCGGCCGCACCCCACCCAACCGCGACTCCCCCTTCCCCACCGCCACCGATGACACGACCGACCCCGACGCGACCTCGATGCACGCGACGCAGGGTTCCGACGCATCCAGCACCACCTCCCGGCTCGACCGGTGCCTCGAAGCATCTTCCTCGTCCGCAACCAGCGACCCCGGCGCCGACACCTCCTCCGAAATCGACGATGACGACGACCCGAACAACCAATCGCGCACGGTCGTCTTCGACCCTGTCCCGGCATCGGCCCGTCGAGGGTCGCAGGACCTCGTCGATGAATCGATTCTCGAACTGATGCTCACCGAGTACGCGACTGTTTTCCCAGACGCGGCGCGCACGACCGCGCGCGTCATGCAGCGCGTACCATCGCACGAGTTTGCTACCTACGAACTCTTGCGCGAGCGGGCGCGTCGCGAGCTCGCGAAACCGGCGGTCGCGACGGTCGCGGCGGAGCCCACGGCGGCGGTCGACGAGGCGCGATGGGACCGGTTTTTGCGGCAGTCGTTGGCGGATCTGGAACAGAGCGTGCTGAGTACGCGGTCGTCGTCGCTGAGCAGGACCGCGTCCGAAGACGACCATTTGAATGGCGATGATGCAGTGCAGGTGGGTGGTGGGGATGTTGTCGGGGCCGGCACGCGCGGGTTGTTGGGTGCCGTGAGCGGGACCACATTCAAGGCCATGGCGATTGTCGAGGAAGAGGAAGAAGAAGAGGACTAATTGATATTGACCGCTATGGGGGGGGGGGGGGGGGGATTTTTGTTTCTTTGAAGGTGGTCAGTACAGGTGTCGTCCACCCTGAGCCATTCGGTGCGGGTAGTCAAAAGAAGTCAGTCGCGTGTCCCATAATGTCGTCTGAGCGGATTTGTTGGTCATTGAATGAGTGCACGTTCCGCTGACCGACCACGATGACTTCAATGCCTTGATGTACGAGTCAAACGTCTCTCTCGAAGGCGCCGACATTACTCCTTGCGGTTTGAGGAGCGCGGTGAGCATCGCGCAAAACGCCATGACCAAGTCGATATGATTGATATTTAAGGCAGCAATGTGCTGTGGGCTACCTACCTCAACGTCAGAGTCACAAACAGGCACATCCAGTCCCTTTTGCGATGCATACCACATCGTCAAGAGCGACTGTTAGCCCAAACAGATTGCAAGACTTCAGCCCATGCCCTGATTTTGAATGAAGTCGCTCTGGAGAACGGGGCTTTGGGCGCGTTGTTCACCGTCTGAGAATTTGGTTCGGAGAGGTTAGGTGTTCGAATCATCCACGCTCCGATGAACATTTGAGCTGTCGCGGCCATTCTTTGCGAGCGAATGCGCTGCAAGGGCCAACTTGTGATGGAAGAAGTCCTTTTACACAGTTGCACATAACTTTAGCTGCAAGATCATGTTGGGCAGCACGTGCTGAGGCGAAGGAAGGTCGTGCGTGCTTGATGGAGCTGTTGATCGTCGCAACAAAGTAACTGCCGAAAATCCACCGGCTTGTCTATCATCGGTCAAAGCGCGTCACGCACGTCGAGCGAGCTGTCGTGGTTCATGATGTGAAACGATTGGTGATGTCGAGCGTCGAGAAGGCGTCGGTCAGCGATCATGCCGCGTGCCATTTCAACTTTTCGTGAAAGAACCCTGCGCTGAACAATGCACGCCAGCAGCTTCCACGGCGTTGTTCATGGCCTAAGAACCCTTGGTGGCGCGCTCCAAAAACGCGCGCGTTGGAACGCGTGCGCTTCCGGCCTTCATGCTTGTGTGGAATCAACAAGAACAACAACCTCTCCGACGTACGCTCAACCCGACGGGCCGGTCGGTCTTCGCGGCGCGTGAGAGCAGACATGCCGGCTCGGGAACCGAAATGCGATTGGCCGACCCAGGGCGTTTTGTGGTTAACATACTGCTCGTCGGCGCGTTTCATGGTGTGGCGTGCAGAGGAGCAGCACCGTGCAGCATGCCCAACAACCACCATCCACGGCGTGCTGGCGCGCCAGGTGGCCCCGGACCATGTTAACGCGACGAATGGAGGCGACCGCCCGTCGAGCGAGATGGGCGTGCCCCGGCGCGCCGGCCCGTGCAGCGCGATATAAAAGCAGGGCGGGCGCCCGAAATCGAGTGCGGCCACATTTCCTCCTGGAAACCGCTCACGACCCACAATGCACTACTCGACACCAACCACCTGCGCGCTCCTCATTGCTCTTCTCCTCGCCCTGAAGCTCCTAGTCTCGGCCGCGGTCGCGACCCCGGTCACCGCCGATGAGCACGTGCTCGCGCGCCGCGACCCGCAATTCGCTTCCGACTGGTTCTCGCGCATGTTCCCTTGGGGCAATCGCAACTCTGGCGGGTCAGACACCGGTTCGGGCACGCCATCACCGTCGCCGTCGTCCGGTGCTGTGACGACCAAGACGGCGATTTCGGCCGGCGAGCGCGCACAGCTCGTGACCATGGCCAAGTACGCGTCGGCCGCGTACTGTCTCAACGACTTGGGCTTGCGCGCATGGACGTGAGGGGTCAGCTGCATGGGCGGGACCGCAGGGACCAAGGACGTGACCGTGTTCCGCACGCCCATCAACGGCATCAAGGGGTACATGGGCGTCAACGATAACCTGCGCTCGCTCGTGATTGTGTTCCGCGGGACCGTGGAGCCGGCCAATATTGCCGCCGATGCGAACGGGATGCCGATTTTGGCCAGCCAGTATGGCGCGGGGGCGATGGTGCATGCTGGGTTCGCGGGCGCGAACGCGGAGGTTAAGTCGCAGGTGCAAGCGTGGGTCAAGAGCAAGGTCGCGCAGCACCCGGACTACAAGATTTCGGTGACGGGGCACTCGCTTGGTGGGGTACGTTGGTCTTTTTGCGCGCATCAGGTCGGGATCAATCTTGTTTCGGGTGGATGTTTTGATCAAACCGCCCATTTCTACAGGCTGTCGCGATTCTCGCTGGACTCGACCTGCTCGCCGCGTTCCCGTCGGCCAAGGTGGCCGTGACCACGTTTGGCGAGCCGCGCGTCGGCAACCGCGTCTTTGCCAATTTTGTGGACGCGCAGAAGATGGAAGTGGCGCGCGTCGTGCACGAGGACGACATGGTCCCGCAGACGCCGCCGCCGACAGCCGGGTACCGGCACCACTCGGGCGAGGTTTACGAGGAGCTCGGCAAGGCGTACAAATGCGTCGGGCAGGAGGATTTGACGTGCTCGGCCAAGCGCGCGCTCACGCAAAACGGCTTGGCGCACATGTCGGCGCTGGGGGTCATGTTTGGCGGCGCATGCTGAGCGCGGGCCGTGCAGGGTGACGATGCGTTTTTATGATTGGATCCCAGCCGTCGACGGCGATATATATTCCTGCTTTGCATGCATTTTGCTTGCGTGATCGCGGTTGGTTGGCCAGGTCATCGCCGAAACAAAAGACAGGAAGGCAAGAAGCTGCGACCCCACAGCGGCACAGCCCACCACCGCATTCGGCGCTTCTGCGGCCTTCCAGTTCAGCCAACCCACCATTGCTCGCCAGCGACGACGTCGTCGTCGACGACGACACTCTCTACCTCGTCGACTGGCCGCAACGTCCTACAACTTGCTGCAGCCGCTTTCACACACCGACGCCGGCCCCAACTCTGCCGCGCCCCCTCTCGCCAAGCTGGTGCTCCTCAACTTGCTTAAGGGCTCGCTCAGCGCCATCACCATGCTCTCGGCGCCGCCCACGTCGACGTCGAACGAGAGCACCGCGGGCGCACCGGCCAACGGCGCCGCGGCCGAACAGCAGCTCGCCGACCTGGTCAACGGGTATGTGGGCCGTGACCCAACGAAGCAATGCGCCTCAAGCTTCAGCTGTATGACGTGCCCCCCCCCCCCCCCATCTTCCCCACACTTTTCTAGCACTTCGCTCGCTGACGATGCCGACGACGATGCGTTCTTGACCAACGAAGCGCTCGCGACGCGCATCAAGGACATTACCGCGGGCATCCTGCCGCCACCCGCCGACGTGGAGCGAGATCTCGGCCGACTTCTGCGGCGGCAACTCGCGCCGTCCCCACCAACTCTTCTCCCACTCTACCTGGCCAAACTGCTCGAGCTCGTCGAGCATCCGCCCAACGGCAAGTCCTCGGCCGCACATGATGCGCTCAAGACGCGCGTCGAGGCCGCGGCCACGGCCTTTTTGACCTCGCAGTTTGCCGCTCCCGCGCGCCGCGAAGTCGGTGCCCGCGCCCTTTCGGTCCTCTTCCAGGCGGCACCCGCCCTCGCGACGCGCGTCTTTGTCGCGCACGCGAAAACTTTCCTCGCGCCGATTGCTGCTGTTCTCGACGACGCGAACCCGCCGGAGCCGTACTTGGACGTGCTCGCAAACGCGGCGGCCGCGCAAGGGTGCCGCGCGATCATCGAGGCTTACCCGGGCCTCGTCGCGTCGCTCACGGACTTGGCCAGGTCATGCCGGCAGCCCGGTGGAGGGCGAGTCGCCGCGGCCGCGCTCGCCATGAACGTGCTCACGAAACTCGGGCGCGGGTCGGCCGATGCTGAGCAGCTCATGTCGGTGATCACCGCCGACAAGTCGACCATGGACCAACGCGAACGCGCTATAGAGGGGCTCGCGCTCGCGTCGTTGAAACCTGCGGTCAAGCGAAAGGTCTCGAAAGCGTCGTTGCTCGTTCTGTTTGCCCTGTTGCGCGTGCCCGTGCCCGCTGTGGGCGAGGACCTGAAAAAGGATACGTCGGTCGGGGCGCAACTCGTGCGGTCGGCGTCGTTTGTGTTTGGGCTCGTCACGCTCCTGCACCACTTGACCGTCTACCCGCTCCCGCGGTCGGACGAGTCGGAGCAGTTGCGCAAGCTCGCCAAGTTTGCGACGGCCGCCAAGGACCCGTCTGCAGCGGCACGCGTGGACTCGAGCGATGAGAACGAGGAAGAGGAAGAGGAGGACGAGGAGGCCATTACGCACCGGTGCGCGACGCTGCTCGACATGAACGTCGTCTCCCTCCTCGCGGCGCTCTACCAGCACCAGTGCGCGGTCGTCGGATCGAGTGCCGGCGCGTCCGACGCGCTCAAGGCCGGAGTCGCGCAAATTTGCCTTGCTTTGTCCCGTACGCCGGCGCACCGCGGGCTCATGGTCCGGCAGGGCGCCGTGAAACTCCTGCTCAAGATCCGCGACCGCAACGCCGTGCACGCGCTCGCGCGGTGCGCGATCTCGCTCAATCCGAAAGTGGCCTTTGCCGACGCGATCGTGCCGACCCTCGCTGCGCTCTTCTTCACGCTCTTGCCGGATACGACCAAGACCGCTTCCGCACACCCACTCGCCGCCGCATCTGGGAGCGACGGCGACGACCTGCATCCGCTCGCGCACTTTGAAGCCTTACTCGCACTGACCAACCTCTCGACGCACGCAACCGTAATCCCCGCGCACGCGACGTGGCTCGCGCGACTCGACCGCGCGGCATCCCTGACCGCCGACAACCTCGACATCCGCCGCGCGGCGTGGGAACTGCTCGCCAACATGCTCTGCTGCCCCGGCGGAACCCTCGAGGCGCTGGTTCCGGCCGACCGCCCATTGCCCGCGCGCGTGTCGATGCTCGTGGCCATGGCGATCGCGCACACGCACGCGGACGAACAGCCGGCGATGCGGCGTGCGGCGACGGGCGTACTCGCGATGCTCTCGTTTGCGCCCGCCGTGTGTGCGGCACTGGTGAGTCCACAAGAGGACGGAACGGTCTTGGCCGCGCGGGTGCTCGCGGTGGTGGCCACGGAGGAGGCGATGGAGATATTGCATCGGCTCGCGCAGCTGTTGTATAATGCCGCACACGATCGTGCGTTTGCGACGTGGGCGACGAAGGCCGGAATGGTGCGTGTCCTAAATGATCGCGTGCGCCCGCGGTGTGCGGGGAACCAGCCAGTCGCGGATTTGGTCGCCAAGACGCTCAAAGTGCTCGCGGTGCAGCAGAAGCGTGGGAGCGCGACGGCCGCGGGGAGCGAGGTAGTGTGATGGACTGGATGCAGGGCTGTTTTGTTGACGGAGTGCCCAATCCATCCAAGGTGTGTCAAAGAACCATCCATTTTTGTAACATATCCCCTTTTTCCATTTCTACCTCTTCGACTATCAGCACCGCGGCAACACCTCCGACCCGGGCCCACAGCACGGAATGCGTTTGCCGGGCGTATACGGTTTCTTGACGTCCATGTTGTCGTTGATTTCGTGCCGTGTTGGGTCAATCTGGATTTCTACACGCCCAAAACAAACAGTCAGTGCCTAACGTTGACAAACCGCACCCCCGACCTCAGGAACACCGTACGTACTGTACACGTCGTCGTCGCGCTTCACGGCCTGCACAATGTTGCGCTCGAGGTAGACGGCGACATCGTGCGCCTTTTGCAGCAGCTCGGCGCGCTCGGTTTCGGCCGTGACGGACGCGGCAGCGAGGAACTGCTTGCGCGTTTCGAGCTTAGCGGCGGTCAGGGTCCGCAGGTCGCCTAGCACGGGCAAGGCACGAGCGTGAGCGGGCCGGTCCATGATATTCGTAATTGCTGGAGCATCGAATAGTGATACCGACCGGCAAAAGCCTTGCGCTCGGCGCGCAATAGGCGGCGGAACGCCGCGAAGGCGGAATTTCGTGCGGCGGCCGACATGGAGCGGCAAGATACGGTGCTGTTGGTCGGTTGAGCGGCGGTCTAGCAATTATAATTTGCAACAAGCAGGAAATCGCAAACGATGCTGCGGTGGTTCCTACAGCAGATAAGCATCTGTTTGGTTGCGGTGGATCGACCACGTAATATCGCTGCCACGGCCGTCAGTGTGGTCGTCACCCATCATGTGCAGCGATCACCGCGTGCTTTCTGCTGAACAAATCACATCAACTTCGACCAACCACCACGAGATCACCAATCACCGCGAGATCAGCACCAAACTGTGCAACCGGCGAGCGAAAAGACGATTTAGAACCGCCCGCACTCGTCATGTTGTCCAACAATACGTTCACGATGATCCCGGCCGCCGTTCGGTCGGTCCTCCGCGCCTCCACGCCTGCTGCACGACCCGCCGCGCCCCGAATTGCTGCACGCTCCGCTCGCCGTGCCCTGTCGGTGACGAGCACCCGCTTCGATGCCGCTGCCAGCCGTATGTTCCTGGATCTCGAGTCTAGCGGTCGCTTTGCGGTGCGAAATTGATCCTGGTTGATTGTTGATGTGATAGCCGCACCCAAGCCGCCGCAGCTCAAGCGGTTCTGGCGCGCCGTGTCGCTCAAGGAGGGCGAGAGTGCGCTCAATCCGTTGCTTGCGTTCTTCTCCGGCCAAATGGCCGCTCATTTCAGACTGCGGTAGATGGCTACAACGTGCTCCTCGACGGACGCGCAGTCAAGACGCCCAAAGGCACACCGCTCACGGTGCCCGCCGCGCACCGGCACATGGCCTACATGGTCTCGGGCGAGTGGGAGTCGCAGGATAAGCTGATCAAGCCCTACTCTCTGCCCCTGGTATGCTGGTTCCCGATTGATCAGGGTGCGCGGGAATGGACCTGGCTGCTGAACCTGAATTCGGATTTTAGACGTCGCTCGTCGTCCGCGCACAAGACGACATGACCGACCCGGAAGTGCGTGCCGACGCGACCGATAAATTGATGAAGTTCCTCGACACGGACGCGACGTGGCACGTTCACGTCACGTTCCGTGATCACGAAACTCGATCTTCCGAACTGACCAAAAACGCCCCCTTTACAACAGCTACCACTCGGACCACCCCGAATGCCTCGTCGAGCTGCAGCAGCAGCACTGGGACCCGCTCGTCGATTGGGTGCGCACGACCTTCAATATCGAACTCAACACGACCACGTCGCTGCTCGCGCCGAAGCAACCGGCCGCGACCAAGGCCGTTTTGCGCGCGCACGTCGACCAGTACACGCCGCACCAAATGGCGTGCTTTGAAAAGGCCGTGCTCGCGTCCAAGTCGTTTGTGATTGGGCTCGCGCTGGTCGAGGGCCGACTGTCGGGCCAGCAGGCGAGCGATGCGGCGCGTGTCGAGGTCATGTCGCAGATTGCCCGGTTTGGTGAGGTCGAGGACGCGCACGATGTGGATCGCGAGGATATGCAGCGGCAAATGGCGGCGATTGCAGTGGGGGTGGCCGCGTCGCAGGCGTAAAAGTAAAGGAGCTGGGGTGGGGTGGAGGTCAAATTTAGTTTTGTGTATTTTCTGTGGCCTTGGATGTGTCCTGAGAACTTGCCACCAATAACGGCAGTTAGAAAGAAAGAAATTGAAGTCCTGCAAGAGGACTTGAGTCTCCTTACACACTGGAACATGAGCACGATGAAATCTTAGGTTTTCGACATCAACAAGATTCGGACCTGTGTGTTCCTCCAGTTAACAAACCGTTGGACCACAATGCTTTCGTCCTTAAGAAGACAGGGAACTTTCGGATGGGTCCTCATTAACCCACTCCATTCCATGTCCAATCACTTCACAAACCGATTTTTTCAACCACTTGTCGTCCTCTTCTACTTACAATGACATCAAAGGAATGCCCAGAGAACGGGCTTCATTCTGGTGGTCATGTCAAAATGGTGAGGCGCCACACTGGCAAGATGGAAATTTGGGGTGGCTGGGGCAGCAAGACATGAATGCTCACTATGCATCCCTGCCAGCCCCAGATGACGCTAAATGGACAGGAAAGATAGCTCTCATCTCAGAGCACATTTTGAGCTTGGTTATGGTACGTCTGGAGTTCAATTTGACCCATGCAATCATGATGCCAGCTGAAATAGGCACAGCTTGGTTCTGCTGCTGCTAATGGATCCAACATGAGCCTATGAGCTCATATAATGAATTTAACAGCTTCCAAATTTACTCTATGGTGTTTTAGTTGGCGTGTGGCGGTGAGATGCAAGAGAAAATATGGCTGGCCATGATTTGCTGTGTTGTGACACCTGACACAGATGTCCACCCCAGGCGCCAGACTCAAGCTGATCAGACACCCAAATCCAACGGTATCATAGGATAGCTGATACTCTCGGCAACATATTTCTGCCTTTCAAACTTGTGGAGATCAGCCTGGGCGGGTGTCGCGCCTGCCAAAACGTTGGGAGACACTGTCACCCATTCCAATGAGACTGTCAATGGCGTCAAAAGGCAGGAACAGGCCATTGAAGCTCACGAGAATCGATTTTGTCGGCTTTCAAGTTGTGAAGAGGGTGATACGTTGGGACAATCAGCAGTTGATGGTTTCAGAAGCTGAACCCCACCATGTGGTCAGGTCTCAATCAAAACAGAAACCAAAGATGGACTACAAAAGAGAAAATGAGGGCTACATTTTGAAGTTTTAGGCGAAGAATTGGGTCTCTGGAACGTGTGCTGCCATTGGTGTCAGGAGCCTGAAATGGATTGGGTTAACAACCAGAACCATGCCAGAATGCATATGCCAAGAAAAATGCAATAAGCCGTTCTATGATCTTTGGTGGCCCTCTTCAGGGTGTTTATCAAAGTCAAGGACTTATTGATGATGGCCGGATTCAAACCCCCACTTCACTCAATTTGCACTGCCAAGGGCCCAAGTGTTAAGTGTGGTGCCAATGACATGCAGGACCATTATGTACCTCACTTGCCAATGCAGCATGGGCGCCCAAGCACACATCATTTCGCACCTTTGCATCAGCATCACTTCCAGGGCCCGTTTGGTGCTCCCTAAGGTCATACTGCACAGTCTGGGTGGACTGGGCTGACAGGTTTGCTGCTACATGATCCAGGCCAGCCCACCTCTGGTGTCACACATACACAGCAATCACAAGCAACAAGCTCACCAGGTGGATAGAAATGTTCCTGACTGCTGCAATTGTGTCTGAACTAATCCAGACCACACTGCCAAACCCACACCATATTCTTGCGCTTTTGATTGACCTGTGCTTAACTGTGAACTGAAAGGAGCTGCACCAACCACATGTGAAGGTACACCACTGAAGCCCAAAACCGATTTAAACTTTTAAATTGCTTTTGGCAAAATTGATTTGAAAATCACTTTATACATCATCAACGCTAAATCGATTCTCATTCAATCGTGAATTCGATTGGCGGATCAATATTGGGATTGATTTACACTTCAGCTGCAAACGTGATTTCTCAATGCAATGGCGTTTCGATTTCTCGACAATGCACACAAATATTATTCCACAGGATGTGCCACAACTGATCACACACGTTGCAGAGGAAAAGAAAGGGAAAACGAAAAAGCGCCGCCTGGACTGTAAACCGACCAAGGGCATCCACAAGTCCTTCAACATCATCTCCATCAGCCTGTCGTCAGTCTTGCCTGCCGAATCGCGCTGTCGCGCGTGCGAATTAAACTGGAGAGCAAAAAACGCTGGCATCGAGGGGCTTGCTGCACTACAGAGGGAGAGGCCATGGAGCCAGCGAGTGCTTGTAAATACAGGGTCGATGGAGCGAAACGAGCCGCACAATGCGAAATGCCGCGTCGCTCACGTCCCCTTCCATCCCACCTTGCGGCGAGTCGTGTTGCAGCGGGAGGCAATGCGCGCCTGCACCGTACCGTGCGGTGCCGGGCGGAGCGGGGAGCAGGAGCGTGCAGACGCGCAAGGACGCAAAGGGGACGCAGCAACTTTGCCCGAATTGCAGCGCGACGTGCAGTTGGAGCGCGAGTGGTCGTCGTGCGGGCTTACCGCCGTCGGTCACGGCATCCATCAGCTTTATAGCTTCGATTTGGTAACGCGCAAAGGCGGCAAGAAGCGTGCTGTGCGGGCGGCATTTGTGGCCAAAGACAGCGGGCCCAGGAGCGGGCGGGTCGTCGTCGTCGTTTCGAAGGTCGGGAGACGAGGAAGACGCCGCTGCTGGCGTTGTTGCTTCAAGTTGCGGAGAGAGGGATTCGGGAGTGCATGGCCGGCCGCGGTTTCGGGCAAGGGAGGGTCAGAGGGCATCGCTCGACTGTGATCGGGACTGTGCGAGGCGCTGTGGTTCGATAGTTGTGACAGGGCGACTCCAACTAACACTCCCCTGCTTGCCTCAGCCAAGTGGCGCCGCAAGCACCCAGACAGTGCAAGTTCGACCGCCCTTGCTGAGACTCCCTTCCCCCGCGGCCACGTTTCTTTCTCAAAGGGACAAGGTCCGTTTGGCCACCACCACCAACTCGATAACCCGCTGCAAAAACCACCAGCAACGCTGCGACCACATCCACCACGACCATGATCCAGCCCGAATTAACGCCGCGCCGCCCGTCTCGTCTATGTTCGCCCCCGGCAACTTCGCCGCCGCATCGAAACGCTACTGCCCCACCCCGTGGCCACGCTCGTCCATCCGTCGGCCAACGACCGCCGTAACGCCCGATTTTGCTCCTCCCGCGCTGCCACTCGTGTGCTTGCGCTCGTCGACCTCGCCATCTGCGAAATTTTGCTCGATTCCGTCCCGATTCTTCAATTTCTGCAGCCACCCCTTCCAAGATGCAGATGTACGCATGCTCTACCCTGATCGCACAGAATGAGCTAGATTTTTGAGCGAAAGCAGCCGGAACGAGGTCACTGACGACGGCTGTTGTGTTTCCGCGCAAATTCGACCAGCTTCGTGAAGACGCTCACGGGCAAGACGATCACCCTCGAGGTGGAGTCGTCCGACACGATCGACGCCGTCAAGGCTAAGATCCAGGACAAGGAGGGCATTCCCCCGGACCAGCAGCGCCTGATCTTTGCCGGCAAGCAGCTCGAGGATGGCCGCACGCTCTCGGACTACAACATCCAGAAGGGTACTCTTTCGCCGTTTTATTGGCCGACGGGGTTGATTTTCGGCGATGTCGACGGAGTGGGATCGTCTTCGTCGAAGTGAACCGACCGTGGCCGAATTTTCTATGTTTTGAACGGAAAACTGACCGCTCTTTCTTCGGATGTCCAGAGTCGACGCTCCACCTCGTCCTCCGCCTGCGCGGTGGTGGTATGATTGAGCCGTCGCTTCGTGCGCTCGCGCAGAAGTACAACTGCGACAAGATGGTGTGCCGCAAGTGCTACGCGCGCCTGCCCCCGCGCGCGACCAACTGCCGCAAGAAGAAGTGCGGGCACACGAACCAGCTGCGCCCCAAGAAGAAGCTCAAGTAAACCACTCGCCGCGGAATCGCGGTTGGTCGGTCGCGTCGTGCGTGCGTTTGGGCTGTCGTGCGGTTCAAATACATGCCGGACGATTGATTTTGCGAAGTCTTTTGTGTTGCCGTGAGGGTGGTGGGAATGGTAAAGTCAGGCTTCCGTTGTGCATCGTCAGGTTGCTTCCAGACTCGGCTTGTTTCAATTTTTGCTTCTCGTTGTCTTGAGCCCCCTTAACCTCGTCGTGCTCACGGCACGATTCAGTTGGAGTACTCGTCGTTCTTGTGTTGTTTTCGTTCAGTGCCAAAACTGAACTGTTGCTTGAGAGACGAAAGATTTGTGCTGCATGTCGCTTCTTGTCTTATCCCCGTGTTTACCGCGGTATCCCTGCCACGACCTTTCCCTAATCGCGTTGAGGAAGAAGAAGACAACAGAGTCTTGTGGCAATGAACGACGCCTGCATCAGGCACGCGGCGACCATGGTCGCAATGCCGATCCCCGCGAACAGAACGGACGTGTCGACAACTTCGGTTTTCAACGCGTGGCGTGCCGCGTCGATCTGCAAACTTGGGCCGTATATGGCGCGCGCTTGCGCAAACTCGATGAACGGGTGGATGATGTCGCCGAGCAGGACGGAAATGAGCGGGTTGTAATCCCTGGGATGGAAAAAAGTATGAGCGATGTCCTCGAACGAGAACGCTAAAAACCGACACGCACCAAGTGCAATCGCGGCCGCGATCCCAAGGGCCATGAGCGCCTTGTCATTGGTGTCGGTAAACCGGAACATTTGTAGAAACGCCACAACTTTCGGGTTGTCGTCGGCTCCATTTTCCGTGCGTGCAACGGCCGGATCGGGTTATACCTTGTCTTGCGCCTGTGCATGACCTGCTTCGAGCAGCGACGCGTCACTGCCAATGCCACGCGCCCGCACTGCGTCTGTCGACGAGGTGATGATAATGACACTGGAAACTAGTGCAACTGAGCCCATTACGGTGGAGAGGCCGCGTTTGGTGACGAAGAGAGCGTGGGGCCGAAAAATCGATGACTTGATCGTCGTCGGTTTGCTGGATGCGATGAGGGCGTGGATCAAATTCGACCCTCAACATGGCGCGCATCGCGACGATACGATCGCTTCGTTTATGGCCAGTCGCGCAACGAGAACATTTGCCGCTCGGCAATGGCTGCGGTACGTCTTGGCACCACTTGGCGCCCTCTTTATTAGCCCGCTGCGGTTCGAAATGTTCCAAGTGGCAACACGCATTGATCAGGTCAGTGCGCGTGTCCAGGGAAATCGCCCACGCCGACAACCCGATGCTCAAGGGTTTCTAAACAGTTCGACATGTGTTCTAGAGCACAACCGCGACAGCTGATCGGAAACGGGGATACTGCATTGGACCCATGGCGAAAAGCCTCCCCTTCGAGTCCAATGCCCGGCCATGCTGCACGGCGACACGCAATCGGTGCATGGTCCGACAATGGGCCTCTTTCCATGACTCCTGCCGAAAAGGCCCTTGCCTTGGCCGAACTTGGGGCACGGAGAGGGTCAGGATTGCCGATGGGATAGATGGAGAAGGCGGCTCCAGCGACACTGCCGCGCCGCGACCCGACCACCACTTCAGCGCCGCCGGTGCATGGAACGGAGCACGGGCGCGAACCTTCGAAGGTATAACGTTGAAAGTCATGAATGGGCGGAAATGAATCATTTGTGTTGCAGTGAGGCTGGAGGTGTGCTGGCCCAAATCGACCGAAATGTGTGGACACTTTAAACCTCAAATGTCACCTTTTGAACCCATCTTTCTCTTCAGCCAGAAATCACACTTGTTTGTATATACAACAGCAGCGAGGCCTCTTTATTGATCCTTTTGATGGACAGCAGCAGCGGCCCCAATTGTTCAAACACAGCCGGAGAAAAAGCGCGCTCGCGTTTGGGCGACTGAGGATGTGGAAGCGTTCCATTTCGTGCACACCGTTCCCTCATCCAAACACACACATTTCACTGGTCGGCGCCCTCATCTTCATCCAATGCCAGCGTCTATAAACATATGGAAGTCATTCTGACAAACAAGCACCAATGCTCACGACCCGCGCGTTCATCAACGTGCCGCACCCTTCCCGCTCATGAGCTGCTGCTTCTGCACGAGCGTGTGGTACAAGCCGCGCATCGCGAGCAACTCGTCGTGCGTGCCCTTCTCGACGACGTGCCCTTGCTTGATGACAAAGATCAAGTCGGCGTTCTGGATCGTGGCCAGCCGGTGCGCGACCGTGATCGTCGTTCGTCCTTGCGATGCCACGTCCAAAGCGGCCTGCACGACGCGTTCGGCTTGCGAGTCGAGCGCGGCCGTGGCCTCGTCGAGTAGGAGGATGCGCGGGTTGCGTACGAGCGCACGAGCAATACACACGCGCTGCTTTTGTCCACCCGACAACTGGGACGAGGACACGGGCGTCGCGTACCCGTCCGGCAGCGCGGCAATAAAGTCGTGGATGTTAGCCATGCGCGCGCACCGCTCGATATCAGCGTCGGTGACCGAATCCGGGTCCGGGTGCCCATACGCAATATTCTCGCGAATCGTGCCCATGAACAGCGTCGGATCTTGGAGCACGACGGCCATCTGTTCGCGCAGATGGGCGAGGTTCCATTCCTTGACGTCGTACCCCTCCACCTTGGTCACACCCTGCTGCAACTCGTAGAACCGCAACGCGAGCGCGAGCGTGCTCGACTTGCCGGACCCGGACGGGCCGACTAGCGCGACCGTCTTGCCTGATAGCGCCTCGATGTTGAAGTCGCGCAAGATCGTCACGTCCGGCCGCATCGGGTAGCTAAAGACGCCGTTCTCGACTTGCACGTTGCCCGCGACGTCGACAGGTTTCAGGCCGTCGGTGTTGGCCGAGTCGATCGGCGGTACGCGGTCGATCAGGTCAAAGTAGGTAATGGCCGCGACCTTGGCCTTTTGAATGTTGCCGCCAAACGTGGCCGCTTGAGCAAACGAGATGGTGCCGAAGAGAATGACGAAGATCGACCGGAACAGGTTGCCCGTCTGGATGCTGTTTTGCTCGACGAACCGGTACCCGGCGTAGAAGGCGACCGCGTAGACCCAGAACTACTCACGCATCGAATATCAAATCAAATCATGGTCGGGTGGAGAGGGTGGAGAGGGTGGAGAAAGCCAAGGAGAATAGAGTGGATCGAGAGAAAGACGGACCTGCACAGCTTGCGAGAACCCGAACCCCCACGCGCCAATCACCGCCTTGCGCACACCGGCCACGTACGGCACCTTGACACGGCGCAAATAAATCTTGTCAAAGTACTCTTCGCGCGCAAGTGCCTTGACCATTACGATATTCTGGATCGCGTCGCAGGCCGACTGTCCGGCCTCGGCGTACGCGAGCCGCGTCTTATTCAGCGCGCCCTGCATGATCTTGGCCTCGAACATAGACCCGAGCGCGATCACGGGCACGCACGCAAACACGACGAGCGTGAGCTGCCATGAGTAGTAGAACGCGAGCCCGATCGCTGCGCCCATCGCGACCACGAGTTGCAGCAGGTTTGCTGCATTCGGTCCCGTCAAGTTCTGGATCAGATCCGCCTGCTCCGACAACTGCACAGTGAGCGCGCCCGTCCCGTGCTTTTCGTCATCGAACCAGCCCATTTCCTGGCGCAGCATCGCGGCAAACGTGGTCTCGCGAATCCGGCGCGTGAGCCGCTCCCCGGCGACCCCGAAACAGCCAAATTGGAACAGGTTGATGACGACGTTGCCGAGCCCGAGTCCGAGAAAGACCATGAACCAGAAAAACGCCTTGTCCTGCAACTCCTGGCCCGTGTACTTGAACATGTCGAGCATTTCGGAAATGACGAGTCCGAATGCCGGCCAAATGAGCCCGTTGAGCGTGCCCATGATAATCCCGACGACAAGCACCGGCCACTCTTTCCACTGCAGCTTGACGACGCGCCACAGCGACAGTGAGTGCTCGCGCAAGATGCGCTCCATTTCGGCCTTTTCGCGCTCCTCCTTGTCGAGTTCTGCGAGCAGTGCCACTTTTGGGTCGATCACGTCGGGCTTCTTGTCCTTGGCGATCGCCATGACGGTGGTGGCGGCGCTCGGGGTTGCGGACGGGCGGCGCATGGTCAGGTCGGCGGGGGCCAGCTTGGACGTGCCCGTCTCGCCCTTGAGCTCCTGCGCCTTGACGAGACCGGCATACATGCCGCCCTGCGCGATCAAAGACTCGTGCGTGCCGGTCTCGACGATGTGGCCCTTGTCCATGACGACGATCTTGTCGGCGGTGCGGATCGATGCGAGTCGGTGCGCGATCGTGATGGTCGTGCGGCCCCGCGCGGCCTTGTCAAGCGCGGCCTGCACGATACTCTCGGACTCGGTATCGAGAGCGGAAGTCGACTCGTCGAGGAGTAGAATCTGTGGCGCGAAATGGATACAAAGTCGGTCAGTCTACATCAAAGAGTCCAAATCACAAACAACAGGGACATGCTCCTTCCGTGCCTTGGGGTTCTTGATCAGCGCGCGCGCTATCGCCAACCGCTGCTTCTGCCCACCACTAAACAGCGCGCCAGCCTCGCCGACAGGCGTCTGGTACCCCTGCGGCAGACCCATGATGAAGTCGTGCGCGTTGGCGTCGCGGCACGCCCGCTCCATCATTTCCTGCGTGACCTCCGTCCCGTCGATCGCGCCGAGCTTGAGGTTTTCCTCGATCGTCGCGTCAAAGAGCACCGGCATTTGCGGGACGTAGCCGATCCGCTGCCGGTACCACTGCAACGATAACTCTGGCAGCGGCACGCCGTCGACTTTCATCGCGCCGCCGAGGACGTCAAAGAACCGCAGCAGCAGCTGGATCGTCGTCGACTTGCCGGACCCGCTTGACCCGACAAGCGCGACAGTGGTGCCCGGTTCAATGTTGAGCGAGAAGTCGGTAAGCACCTTGACGGCCGGCCGCGATGGGAACGCAAAGACGACGTTCTCGAAGGTGATCCGGCCGGTCAAGTCCGGCAGCGTCTTGGTCCCGTCAACGATGGTCGGCTGCGAGTCGATGACCTCGAATAAGCGGAACCCAGCAGCGCGGCCCTTGCCGACGGCCTGGACCGACGGGGACAGGTTGACGATCGAGAACGCGCCGACGATCACGGCCATTTGCACTTTCTACAACCCGACACCCGTGAGTTTCACAACGTCTTGACCTGCGCCTCTAGCGCTGAAAGTCCACGTACCACGACGTCACCGCCCCTGATCTCCCCACTCTGCACCAACTTGGCCCCATACCACGCGCCAAGCCCACATAGCAGGAACAACAACCCGAAAAACACGCCGAGCCCAGCACCCGTGATCCAAGCTTTACGCCGTCCCGCGCGCACCGTCGATTCGAGCAGTGTCGAGAACTTGACGAGCGCGCGCGCCTGGCCGCCGTACGCAACGACCGTGCGAATATTGGCGAGTACTTCCTGTGCAACAGCACCGGCTTGCGCGTAGGCGGCCTGCGACCGCGAAGTGCCCTCAGAAAAGGCCTTGCCGACGATCACGCCCGACACGCCGAAGAACGGGAATGTGGCCATCAGGACCAGCGTGAGTTTCCAGCCTATGGCCGGAGGTGGGGGCTAGGTGTGAGGGGCAGGATCGGGGACGATCAGAGGAGGAGGGAAGGGGAGAGAAACGTACTGACGATGAACGCGATCACAAACCCGGTGCAGAACTGGATCAGGTAGGCGATGGCGAGAATCACTTTTTCCGAGACGCCTTCTTGGAAATGCAATGCGTCACTACACACATGTCACTCAGGAAGATCAGTCCCTCCGCTCTCCCTCCCGCCTGGCATACCCTCCTCCCCTCACCAATGCCAAGCGTACCTCGTCAACCGCGTCGTCAAATCGCCCGCCTTGTTATTATCAAACCACGCCAAATCCTGCCGCATCACGGCACGCATGAAATGCGCCCTTGCCTGCCGTGCCTGCCGCTCGCCGGCCCACATGAACGACGCCTGCATCAGGTACGCCGCGACCATGGTCGCGGCACCGATCCCAACAAATAGCAGGACCGCGCTTGTCACGTTTGAGCGGAGGACCTCGGTCGCAGCATCGAGTTGCGGGCCCGGACCGAGAATAGCACGCGCTTGCGCGTAGTCGATGAAGGGGTTGATGACGTTGCCCAGAAGCACGGACATGAGCGGGTTCGTGATGCCTGGACGAGGATGGGAGGGTCAGGCGCGGATTATTTGCGGGGAGGAAGGCGGCCGGGCACGGACCGTACGCGATAGCCCCGACCAGACCGACACCCATGAGCGCGTAATCGCACGGGCCAGCGAACCGGAACATGGACAGGAACGGGGCGACTTGCGGCGGCGGTTCATCTCCACCTGCTGCAGCGGCTGGAGCGGGAACGCGCGCGTCGGTCGCGGGCGGGACGGCGCTAGCGGCCGTGATCAGCGGCGCCTTAATCGCACCGGCGCCGCGTGCATCAAGTGATGGCCGGTCACCGCCGTTTATGACGGGAATCGGCGCGCCCAGGTGCACGTCGTGCAGGGCAATGTCGTCGGCGCTATTGGCCGGGTCTGGTACGGGTAGCTGCACCTCGCCGGGTAACAGGTGCGTGGCCGACGCGGTGCGGCTCATGGTCGGTGGTCGAGCGCGAGGAACGTGGCGAGGGCGCGCCGAGAAGGGTGATTGATCGAGGTGGGTGAGGTCGAATGGCCAGTCGGAGGGTCGGCAGTGTTGAGCCACGTGGAACGAAAACAGTTGAGCAATGGTTCGCGAATCAAGTCCTAGAATGGACGTCGTGCTGGCGGGTATACGAGGCGCGCGCGATACTTATTAGGCAACGTTGACGTCTTGCTATTTCGGCCGGAAATGGCGGTGCACCACCGGAGTACGGACGCGTTCGGCGGCGGGGCGCAAGTCGGTCCGCGGGAGATGGTACTCGTGAGCAAGATTGACGAGGGTTGACGAGTGTAGGCAGGGATAGCCACTCGCGCACGGACTGGAGCGGCATGAAATTGGAGCGCGACTTCGAAAAGGATGAGGCGTGGCGCGACGCGTCGTGGTTCGTGATTTTAACTCAATTTGCCATTTCACTCGGAGTTGGCACGCTCACGTCAGCTCGACGTGGAAATCTTCAGTATCATTGAACGGAAGCTTTGGTTGGCGGGCTCGTGCCTGGCGACGTTGCGTTGTTCGACGGGGGACGCGCGTGCATTCGGGCCGCGTTATGGTCAACGTTGAGGACAGAGCTGGCCGCAGGCCATTTTGCGCCAAGTGAAGGGCCGCCATGGCGAGTCGAGGCCGGGATTAGCGAGGCCGGGTTGGCCAGCACTTTGGTCAGCTGTTTGTTCGTGTTCAAGTCGGCGGAGATGGAAGCGCAGAGAGTTGCTGGAAACTCAGAAGCGACAGAGCTCTGACAGACCACATGTCCCCGATCTGATCTGAAACAGGAAGTTCTCTGGCATGGTTCTCAACTTGGGCTGAAACCGGGCGAACCACAAGCGACACATCGCGAAACCAACGAAACGACAGAAAAGAACGCGTCTGGCCCCGAGTTAGATCCATGTCCCACCGTTCCCTCGCGATGAGTTGGTGGACGGGCACGACGCGCTTTCTCCTCGCCAGCGGACCGGATCGACGACGGGGCGCGGTGCCCGGCCAGCAGGGGATCCACGCCGTCGTTTGGCACCGCAACTGCCCGCAACTGAACCACTGGGTGCTGCCAAACTGGCGCTGCGCAATGTACATCGTTGATCGCCATGGAGTTGAGCTTGCACAGAGCGTCAACACTCTTGGCGTGTCCGACCGCCGCTGCCATTCGCGTCATTTGCGGCTCAACATGTGGAAAAGAATGCGCACCCCAAGTTGACGGTGTTGGTGGTTGACTTGGCGCATATGCGGAACACGTTCCGCCTGGTCGCGATGCAGTGCTGTTCGATGAGCTTCTACCCGATTCTGCCGTCGAGGCCGCAACGCATTTTGTAGGGCTGATCACGATCGCGCGCGCTTGGAGTGCTGTGCCAGCCTCTCACGTCGCGTCAGCGACCATCAACACCAATCGGGTCATCGAGTCAATGCGCCGGTCAGTCGCGCGGATGCGACCCGCGCTCGTCCGTTTGTTGACGCGCCGCTCATTGCTGCACCGACTACAAGTCCCCTCCTACCCACCGCAGCTGCATCTTTTGCTCATCCTCAACTCGACTGCACTCGCTGCACAAGTATCCACCACGATGGGGTCCGCGCCAGGACCTGACCCAGCCGCCGCGCAGCTTCTTCCGGGCGCCGTGCCCGACAACGAGGCGGCTCCCACAGCAATTCCGCTCAACGATGTGCACAACGCTCCACCACCACCATCCGCTGCGGCCGTGGACCGCAAAATCGGCGTTGCCGAAGACGTGAAGGCGCCGCTCATGGCCGACGCCGAGCAACAGCCAGACCGTCCGTCCGCTGAGACCACGAGCGGCGAGGCCAAGGACGACGACAACTCGTCCAAGGCCGTGCCGTTCCTGTCCCTCTTCCGGTTTGCCGACACCAAGGACAAGGTGCTCATGGCGGTTGGTTTCCTCGGCGCCATCGGCTATGGTCCGTCCCCTCCTCGACCCGCACCCGAACGATGCGCCCAATCCTAACCTCGCGCATTTCCATATTCCAGGCATCACCAACCCGCTCATTTCCGTCTTGCTCGGCGACGCCGTGAACCCCTTCATCGACTATGCGCGCGTGCGTGCCATTTACGGGTCCGGACCGCAAGTCGATCTGGCCGCGCAGGCGCTCAAGACGAACGTTGTCGATACGGTCGTCCTGTTTGTCGGAATTGGTGTTGCGACCATGGTCGCCGCGTACCTGATGCAGGCGT
The DNA here is from genome assembly GCA_000151295.1 of Allomyces macrogynus ATCC 38327. Lineage (NCBI taxonomy): Eukaryota > Fungi > Blastocladiomycota > Blastocladiomycetes > Blastocladiales > Blastocladiaceae > Allomyces > Allomyces macrogynus. Next base: position 1,262,799 of record GG745339.1, on the reverse strand, counting down.
CCTACATGTGGGCCGGCGAGCGGCAGGCGCGCCGCGCCCGTGCGCATTTTATTCGCACGACGATGCGCCAGGATTTGGCGTGGTTTGATAAGAACAAGGCGGGTGATTTGACGACGCGGTTAACGAGGTACGAGAGTGCGAGGTTGGCGAGGTGGAAGGATGGGATGGGATGCGGGACTGACGGCGACGAATTCGGTGGTGTTTGTAGTGACGCGCTCATGTTCCAAGAAGGCATTTCCGAAAAAGTCGTGCAGGCTGCGGCGTACCTAATTCAGTTCATTACGGGCTTCGTGATCGCCTTCATTCTCAGTACGCTTTCATTCCTCCTACTGGGCACCCATGCGCAACGCCGCACTGACCCTTACACCTCTCTCCACCACATAGGCTGGAAGCTCACGCTCGTCCTGATGGCCACGTTCCCCGCCTTTGGCGCTTCGGGCGTGATTGTCGGCAAGGCCTTTTCCGAGGGTGCTTCGCGGTCGCAGGCCGTCTACGCCAAGGCCGGCGCGATCGCGCAAGAAGCGCTCGCCAACATTCGCACCGTCACGGCGTTTGGCGGCCAGGACCGCGCACTGAAAAGGTTTTCGAGTATGCTCGAGGAGACGGTGCGCGTGAACGAACGCAAGGCGTGGGTGACCGGCGGCGGGTTCGGGGTGTTCTTTGGGCTGCTCTACCTGTTGTTTGGGATCGGCGCGTGGTATGGCGCGAAACTGGTGGAGAGTGGCGAGATTAAGGGCGGCGATGTGCTGGTACGTTTGGGAGTGGAGTTGGTGGAGTGGGAGGTGGGGTGGATGAAGGCTGACGGAAATGCTTGCCGAGTGTAGAAAGTCCTGTTTGCGATCACCGTAGGCGCCTTCTCGATCGTTAACCTGTCCCCGTCGATTCAGGCCGTCAGCAAGGGTCGCGGCGCGGCTTACCGCTTGTTCGAGGTGATCGACTCGCAACCGACGATTGTTGACGGGTCCAAGACGCTGCAGGACGTAACCGGCCGGATCACGTTCGAGAAGGTCAAGTTTGCGTACCCGTCGCGGTCCTCGGTCACGGTGCTCGAAGACTTTTCGCTTGATATTGAACCCGGCACGACGGTCGCGCTCGTTGGATCGTCTGGATCCGGCAAGTCGACGACGATTCAGTTGCTGCTGCGGTTCTTCGACGTCCTTGGCGGCGCCGTCAAGGTCGATGGCATTCCGTTGCCCGAGCTCTCACTGCAATGGTACCGTCAACGCGTCGGTTACGTCCCGCAGATGCCGGTGCTCTTTGACGCGACGATTGAGGAGAACTTGAAGTTGGGTGCGATTGACGGCACCGAGGTCACGCAGGAAACGATGGAGCGGGCGTGCCGCGACGCCAACGCGCACGACTTCATCATGGGTCTGCCGCAGGGGTACCAGACGCCCGTCGGCGAGGCCGGTGCGCTGTTGAGTGGTGGGCAGAAGCAGCGGCTCGCGATTGCGCGCGCCTTGATCAAGAACCCTAAGGTGCAAAGTGCTCAGAACCAGTTATCACAGATCGTTGCCAGCAAACTGACCGCGATTTCTCGCGTACCTCTACAGATTCTACTCCTCGACGAGTCGACTTCCGCTCTCGATACCGAGTCCGAGAGTATCGTGCAGGCCGCGCTTGACAAGGCCGCGCAGGGCCGCACGACCATCACGATCGCGCACCGACTCGCGTCCATCCGCAACGCCGACAAGATTGTCGTCATGGACAAGGGTCGGATCGTCGAAACTGGCACGCACGAGTCGCTGATCGCGCTCGGCGGCGTCTACGCCGGCCTCGTCAAGGCGCAGGAGCTCAAGGGCGCAACCGGCGCGACGGCTTCGTCCGATACCGAGGACGATATCGACGCCACGGCTGTTGCATCAGCCGCCGCCGCGCCGGGCACGACCGTCGTGACCGTGGCCAAGGACGCCGAGACCGCTAACCCGCAAGCGTCGCTGCTCGCGGACTTGAACAAGGAGGAGCGCGAAAAGGCCGAAATGGAACGCATCTTAAGCGAGAACAAGTTGTCGATGTGGCGCGTCGTCAAGCTTCAGTGGAAAGAATGGCCAGTGCTCGTCGTCGGCATTTTCATGGGCACGATCAACGGGCTTCTCCTGCCGGCGTTTGGGCTCGTCTTGTCGGAAACGCTCGCCATGTTCCAGTATACGGGCCAAGAATTGCGTGACCGCGCGTTCACCTGGCTCATGGTCTTCATCGGCCTGACCGTCGCGAATTTCGTGATCAACCTTTTCCAGTTTGGCTGTTTCGGGGTCGCCGGCGAGCGGTTGACGCGTCGGATTCGCGAGACCACGTTCCAGGCGATGCTGCGGCAAGATATGGGCTGGTTCGACGACGAGCGGCACGGGACGGGAGCACTGACTGCTCAACTGTCGGAGCAGGCCGACCGGATTCAGAACTTGACGGGTCCGAACGCCGCGAATCTACTGCAGCTGCTCGTTTCGATGGGCGCCGCCGTCGGGCTCGCGTTCTACTACTCGTGGCAGCTCACGCTCGTTGTGCTCGCGTGTGTCCCGGTTCTCGCGCTCGGCTCGATTTTTGAGGCCAAGATCATGCAGGGTTCGCTTAACAAGACGCGGCTCGCGTACGCCGAGGCCGGGCAGTCGGCGTGCGACGCGATCCAGAACATTGTCATGGTCAAGGCACTTGCGCGCGAAGAGTTTTTCGACAACGATTACCTCAAGCGCGTCAAGGGTCCGTATCTCGCGGGTGTGCGCAAGGGATTGATTGGCGCATGGGGTTTCGGGTTCTCGCAAGCCGTGCAGGTACGTCTTCTCGCTTCATTAACCTTCTCCACCCGGTCATTTGCTGACCTCGCATCGCTCCATGTAGTTCTGGGTCTACGCGATCGCCTTCTACGCCGGGTACCGATTCGTCGTGCAGGACCTGATCAACTCGGGCGACTTGTTCCGCACGATTTTCGTCATCCTCTTCGGCAGTATCTCGTTTGCGCAAGCGGCCACGTTTGGCGGCAACATTCAGAAAGCCAAGGTTGCGGCCATCGTCTACTTTGAGCTCCTCGACCGCGTCCCGCCCATCGATTCGGCCAACACCGATGGCCTGAAACCCGTCGATGTCGCCGGTAACGTGCAAGTCGAGAACGGCAGGTTCAGCTATCCGATGCGGCCCGACGCGACCGTGCTCCAGGACTTCAATATCGAGGCGCTCGCCGGTAAGACGGTCGCGCTCGTTGGGCCTTCGGGGTCGGGGAAGTCGAGTACGCTTGCGCTCGCGCTGCGGTTCTACGAATTGCAGCAGGGTGCGACCAGGGTGGAGGGTTACGACGTCAAGGAGTGGAACTTGGCCCACTTGCGCGAACAGATGGCGATTGTGCTTCAGGACCCGACGCTGTTCATGGGCACGATTCGCGAGCATATTGCGTATGGGCACCCGGACCCGGATTCTGTCACCGACGCTGATATCGAGCGGTGCGCCCGCATGGCCAATATCCACGAGTTTATCATGGGCCTGCCCGAGGGGTACGCGACGCCCGTGTCCTCGTCGCAGCTATCGGGCGGGCAAAAGCAGCGCGTGTGCATTGCGCGAGCGTTGATTCGCAACCCGCGCATCCTCCTGCTCGACGAGGCGACCGCCGCACTCGATTCGCAGGCCGAGCGGGTCGTGCAAGCTGCTCTCGATGTCGCGTCGCAAGGAAGGACAACGATCACCGTCGCGCACCGGCTGGCCACGATCCAAAACGCCGATGTGATTTTTGTTGTCAAGCACGGCCGCGTCGTCGAGCAGGGAACGCACAACGAGTTGTTGGCGATGCGCGGGTTGTATCACAAGCTCGTGCAGAAGCAGCAGCTGGGCGCGGCCGCGGGGAACGGGCTCGCATAGTGTGTTGGAGGGTGATGATTTCAGTCGTTTTTGCGTTTGGAGTTTTTTGGACTTGGCGTGAATACATTCTGGCAATTTGTCACGTCTCGTCGTTGAATCGAAAGACGTCGAGTAAATGCTGCAGTGTCATGTGCTTGTACAGGTATCGATCCTGAGCTGGCCTTAGCGTGTCAGTCAGCGCTTTGCATCAAGCAAACGTTTTCACTTCGACAGGCTGGACGGCTGCCTTCTCTCACAAGCCCAGGTTCGGGGTCCCTCACCAGGGATGACTATTAGGTCCGCTTGTTCCCAAGGATCGCAGGTTGCTGTGCTTTTGCAATGTCGCAACGAATGACCTGGGGCCGCCTTGGCGCCATCTGGAATTTAGAGGGTCCGGAGCCACAATCGAGCGCCGCCCCATCCTGCATGATACGGGATTGCAGTGCAGGGTTGACGGTGGAGGCAGCAGGGTTCGCGCTGTCAATCTCTCAATGCCACGTGCCGCTGTTCGAGGTTGTGCTGGCAGCATGTTGTTGTGATCACTGGCTTGCATGTGATTGGTTGTTGGCTGAACGTTGCGTGCCACGCTCCTGGGGTACTCTCGCCTCTCTAAAGGCGATTCCGACGAGTCAATGGGCTGGTTCATGGGGCCGTACGCTCAGCTCGTGCACGCAAGGCGGTGATTGGCGCGTGGGGGTATCGGGTTCCCGCAGGCCATGGAGGTCCGCAACGGTACTGCTTGGCCGTAGTCAACATTCTCCACCCGGTTTTGAAACTGACCGCCACGGTACTCGTAGGTTCGGGCCGACGAGTGTGCCGTCAATTTCGAGCCGAGAACGGAGACTCGGGTCGCACCAACGACCTCAAGCCCGTCGACGGTCGAAACGAGCACGTTTGGGTACTGGATGTGGTCGGACAAGACGATCAACGTCAAACCGCTCACAAGCAAGACGGCCGTGGCCGCGCGCGAGTCGTCATGCCCGAGTTGGTCGGGTAAGTCGAGGTAGCTCGCACTCAAGTTGTTGTTCTCCAAGCAGTAGCAGTCGAGCTTGACCGGGGCGGAAGGGTACGGCGTCCTGCTTGCGCGAGTACGTGACCGACGTGCTCGTTTCTAGGCACGACTGGCTCGTCGGGTTCGGCATGTCGCGAATCTCGTAGGGCAGGATCGGGGATTGGGGTGGAGGAGGGAGGAGGAAATGCGGATGCGCGGCATCAACAGTTTTACTCCATGTCTCCCGATCCAAAAAATTTGCCGTGGCAGAGAGTTAGGTCGACAGGACGGACCCTGCTGCCTCCACCGTCAACCCGACACTGCAACGGCGTATCATGCAGTAGGGGGCGGCACTCGATTGTCACTCCAGACCCTCTAAAATTCCAGGTGGCGCCATGGCGGCCCCAACGATTTCGATCTTTGGGAACAAGCGGACCGAATAGCCATCACTGGCAAGGGATCACGAACCCGGGCTTGTGAGAGAGAGAGAGCAGTTGTCCAAGCTGTCCGAGCAATTTTTTGCGCGACGCTAAGGCATGAAAGTGTGTTGATATCGCTCTAGTTTGAAGGACAAGTGTGTCTTTTGCAGTAGTCGTCTCGTCGAGCAACAGGATTCGCAGATTGCACAAGGGCGCCAGCGATACACGCGCTGGTTTTGCCCGCCCGAGAGCTGCGACGACGAGACGGGCGTCGGGTAACCCTCGGGCAAACCCATGATAAACTCGTGAATGCTGGCCATCCGCGCACACCGCTAAATGTCGGCGACAGTCACGCTATTCGCGTCTGGGTGCTCATACGCGTTGCTGCTGCAGCTCACAACGCTTATCAGCGCCCTCGAACGAGAGCGTGCGTAATTAACTTACCGGACTCAACAATAGCGACAGTCTCTGTCCATGAGCGCGTCGATATTCATTCAAAGTCCTCTTACGTCCACTCTTCAACATGTGACCTTATCCACTGCATTGTGCATTTGTCAGAGCAGCTGCGGAACGACAAGGCCAGGTTGGGTATGATGCTGCAAGACAAAACTGGCCATGGATATCCACGCAAGCGAAATAATGGCTCGGCAATTATGCTTCACCGGAGGTTTGAGCCCAGGCCTCACTCAAGTGATGCGCATGTTCACCAACGAGGGGCGCCTGGCCAGGTCCGGACAACTGCACAAAATCAGTTGGTTCTTGGGAATACACCATGTTGAATGACGCAAACCACACAAACAAAAACTTCTCTCGACCCACCGTCGCGCTTCCTGAGCGTTCACAACCACGGCGGCGGGTCGACGGGCACGCGGCACAGATCAGTGTCGAACAGCTCGATAAACTGCTCATTGAGGAGCCGGACCTTCGGGCCAGCGTACCGGCGGTACTCCTCGAAGATGCTCGTCAGGTTCCACCGCTGCAGCTTGCGCAGGCACCCGACGACTGTGCCTATCGACGCGCAAGTGGGAGGTTAGTCGCGCGTCGCTCTCGATCGGGAATGATAGCAACGCGATCCGCACCCGTTCGGTGCCGCCCGAGATTGCACATGATGATGAGCGGGTAGTTGCGCGGATTCAAGATCACTTCGAGCGCCTCGAGCACGATTTCCTCGGAGATCGGGTCCCAGGCGTTGACCGACGTGGCGACGCCGAGGTGCTCGAGGTTGATTTCCTGGTTGTCAATAAAGTTGAGGCTGCGGGATGGTCGGCTGCGTGAGCTAGGACGATCGCAAACGCGGGCGCGCGGTTGATTTTTCAGTACGTACAAGCGCTGGTTGGGTTCCTCGGGCGCGAGCCACACGACCGTCTTGAGCCCGAGCTTTTCGAGAAAAGGGAAGTTGAGCTCGTTCGGCTGGCCCGACCGGTACAGATCGTCCTCGATCATGCCAAAGTTCTACTTGAACACACGCTGGACAGTCAGCGACGTTCTTTCGTTCGTGTCGCCGTGACGGTCAAGAGAGCGCGCTTGAATTACCAATGGCGGGATAAAGTATTGCGAGTTCATGGTCGCAGCTTGCCGCAATGTCGTGACGACCTTGCGAGGATTGGTTGAATGATCAGGTTGATGAGTTGGCGCTGTCGCGGCTGTTGTTGGCTGGTTCGTCCGTTGTTGGCTGGTTCGTCCGTTGGGCCGGCCGTGCAGGCGAAGACCGGTGCCGGCGCTCTTGTCGCGCCCCGAAAACGAGTTGAAGTTGACTAGCTGCTTGAATTGCAGCAAGCGCCGCAGCTCTTGCAAGATCGCGCCTGCTGGAGATTTGCAGTGACGACGGTTTGGCGATTTGGCAAGTTGGAACGAAATTGAGCGATCTTACTTCAAACGTGACCGCGACAAACTGGTCAGATCTCTCCCTCTACAAGTCTGACTGCCAAATAATTTGTCGAGGGTCGACGCTCCAATACGATTCAAACGGAATGCCCGTTCCTACTGAGCACGAGCATAAATAAATACAGGCAACAGCGCCCCTCGCACGGGCCGGCCTACTCTCATCCTCGCTCCAAACGCCATCACCGACCGCTCCACCGGTATCCGACATCCCCTCCCTCCTGACCCAATCCACGCTTCCTCACGGCCGCTTGAGGTTCACCTTGAGCTTGGTCCGCTTATGTTCCAAATCCTGTGGCCCGGCACGCCCCCCCATCGACGACAGCGACGACGACGACGACCCGGACCCCGCCGGTTGCGCGAACGGGAA
>GG745339.1:1177804-1253495 GCA_000151295.1 Allomyces macrogynus ATCC 38327 | reverse complement strand
TTGATCGTGCCGAAATCCATCGGGTACTTGATGATATCAAAGTACTGCGGGATCTGCAACGCGACCGGATCGACCGCCACCAAAAACGGCCACGACGAGACATGGTTGTGCAACTTGTCGAGAATCTTGCGCGCTTTCGTCGCATCAAACGGCTGCTCGGCCGCAGTCGATGGTGGGGTCGTTGCGCGGGGCAGCCCGCGGGTCGGGCCGGCGGCGGCGAGACTCGACATGGACGACGGGCCCACGGACGATCCGCGGCTTGTCGACGCCGAGGACGCCGGATGCGCGAGCGCCGTGGGCTCCGTCTTGATCCCGGCCGACGTCTTGCGGCTGCGGTGCAGGCCACCGCTGTACGCGAGCGGCGGGGCCTCGGTCGGTGCGGGTCGCGGTGCGGGCCGCGGCTGGCCCTCGCGCCCGCGGTTCCTGCGCTTCACGAGGAACCGCTTCCACTCGGTGCGGAACATGGCGCGCAGGACATTGGCGTGCCCCGAAATCTCGTGTTCGCGGCCGTTGAACTTGAAGCAGTTTTCGAAAATCAAATTCACGTCGTGCTCGAAATCCGTTAGCGTCGCGTACTCGCGGCCCTCGAGGTTCTCGCGCAACGTGCACAAGTCCATGGGCTCGTCGATCGTGTCAAAGTACGTCGGCACGCCGTCGCGAATCGGGTCGACGGGTTCGAGGAACGGCCCGGCGCTGTTGGCGTTTTGCAGGACCTGCACGATCCCGCGACACATTTCCACGTCCCACGAGGTCATGGTCGCGTTCACGGGCGTAGTAATATTGGGCCGTATGGGGCGGCTGGACCCGCCGCGCGAGTGCGTTCTTGACGAGAGCTTGATCGACAACTTACGGCTCTTCGAGTGCGGCTCGAGCGCGGGCAAGCCGCGGATGCCAAACGTCTTGAGCCACTCGTCGCAGATGATGCGGTAAAACTTGAACGAGTCCTTGTAGACGGCTGTCTCGCGGTGGTTATAGGTGATGGCGTTTTGCAGCATGAGCCGTAAATCGTCGAGCACTTCCTCGGGCGACTCATACTCTTCCAGCCGGGATCCAATCGTCTTCAAGTCCATCGGGTGCTTGATCACGTCAAAGTAGTCGTGCAGCCCGAGTGCCACAGGGTCGACCGGCAGCCGGAAATCAAACGCCTCGTTGTACCCGTACAACCGGTCGTAGAGCGCCGGCAACTTGTCGAGCTCTGGGTGCAAGTCCACAAACTCCTCCTCTTCTTCCTCTTGAATTGGCGGCGGGGGCGGAGGCGGCGTGTAAGACGGCGGTGGGGGTGCGGGTGCAGCCACGGGAGCCGGAGGCCGCGGGATCCGCGAGCGAGGTGTGTCTTGGTCGCGGTGCACTTTGCTCGGCGCAGGTGGTTGTGGAGGCGCGACTGCCTCGTTTCTCGGAGCAGCACCCAGCCGAGACGTGGCCTTCGCTGACGGTCCTCTTGACACGACGACACTAGACACGGGCGGCGCCGCTACTTGTGTCGGCGACGCGAGCGGAAGCGGTCGCGGCGGGGCCATACCAAGCGCCTGTGCGCGCGCGGCCATGGAGCTCGCAGAAATGACGTTGCGCGACGACGACGACTTGTTCGCGGCTGGGGCACGTGCAGAAGGCACCGGAGCCTCGACTGGCGCACTCGCGGCCGATTTGGACGACGACGCTCCGTTGAACTTCCCGGGATGCGCAAACTGCTTGGCCATCGGCGCCACTGGTTCTTTCGTCGAAGGTGCAGCCGGAGGCAGTCGAGGCACCTTGATTCGAATCGGTGCCGACGGCGGCGCCGCGGGTGCCGGTGCTGGAGCAGGGGGCGGTGGGGCCGGAATATTGGACGGCGCGGCCGTATGCGACATGGGCGGCTGCAGCGACGACGCTTCGGACGGCTTGATCTTGATCCGGCCGGGTTTTGGCGGTGCCGGCGCGGGAATGTTGGACGGAGCGCTGGGCTTGTTCAAGCCCGTGATCCGGATCGTCGGTGGCGGCGACGTGAGTCCCGACGCAGCACCTGGGCGCGTCGAGAGCGCTCCGGGCACCGGCAGCGGCGCGACCACGGGCTTCTTGATTTCGCTCGGACCGGGCACCGGGTGGGCCGCCGACGGCGCGGCCACAGTCGTGCTCGAAGGCGGCGGTGGTGGCGGCATCGGCCGCGGCGGCGCCTTGATCTTGAGCTGGACCGGGAACTCGGTGCGCCACTCCCTCTGGAACTCGGCCTGCAATTCCTTGCCGGCGTTGTAGTAGGGGTCGTCCTTGGCGTTGAACTTGAAGCAGTTATCGAACATGCGGTTCACGTCAGCCTCGAAACTCCCGACCGTCGCGTACTCGCGGTCTTCGAGTTTCTTGCGAATCGTCGACAAGTCCATCGGCTGCTTGATCACGTCGTAGTATTTGCGCACGCCCGTGACGGGTTTCAAGAACGGGTCGGCCGACTTCTTTTCGCGCAGCTTGCGTGCAATCTTGCGGCACTTCTTCCACTCGTCCTCGGTCATTTCCATGGGCGGGGTCGGGCCCGTCGGGACCAGGGCCAGCGCGTCGGGGGCCACCTCGGTCTCAAAGTACTGCTTGAGGATCTTGGCCTGCTTGACAACGTCCGACGACTCTTGGTTGAACGCAAAACAATTGCGGAAAATCTTGTCAATGTCGTTGAACATGTCGCGCAGACTGCGGTACTGGCCGTTCTTGAACCGTTTCTCGACACACGACAAGTCCATCGGGTCCTTGATCAGGTCATAGTAACCGACGACCGTCGGCGACACGGGCAGCTCAAACGGCGGCGCCATTTCGTGGTCCTTGAGCCGCTCGATCACGGTGAGACCCGCATTGTAGAGAATCGGCGGCACGGGCCCGACACGCTGCGTTGGCGGTAAGCCCACATAAGGCGGCTGCCACCCGCGCCCGGACCCGGCGCCCGCGGCACCTGCAGGACCCATGATCGCGCCGGCTGCAACCCCAACGGCGCCGGTCCGTGCCGCGTGCGCCGCGGGCGTCTGCTGCAGGGACCACTTGACGCGCACGCGGGCGACGTGCGGCGTGAGCACGAGCGCGATCCAGGACATGATCGCCTGGTGAATCTCGAGCGGGACCGTCGGATTACCGAGCATTTTCTGCAACGTCGGCAACGCGCGGTCCGTGAACCCGTGAAACGCCTCGAGCATCTGCGCACGGCGCTCGCGCAGAGCCGCGCGGTCATGCCCGGCCCCGACCATCCGCGCGGCATTCACAAAGTACTGCGCGAGACTGACGCGGATCTGCGGCGACGCATCGACCATCATTGTATGCAGCAGGTACTCACCGACAGCGTCGACCAAGTAAGCTTGCAGCAGGAACAGGCACTGGAACGCCGTCTGCCGGACCTGTCGCGGGTAACTCGCGTCTGTATACTCGAGAAACAGACTGTACCGGGCCGGCACGAGCGCGCCAAGCATCCACTGGCACAGCGTGCTCAGGCACGCGCTCGTGGTCGACGCCATGCCCACGAGATCGCCGTCCGTAAACTCACCGCCGTCGCCGTCGCCGTCGGGGGACATCAGGTCCATGACGCGCACGCGCTCGATTTGCTGTAGCGCCTGTTCCATGAGTTCCGCCGACGGACCGAACACGAGGCCGTACTTGCCAACGGGAGCGAACGGGTCGACGGGGGCCGTCGCGGCAGTCGCGGCAGGCGCATCGGCCGACGTGTCCATGGGCTCGGCGCTGTCCTCGTCCTCGTTCTCCGACTCGGACAGGAACCCGAACCCCATGTCGAGGTCCTCGGCGATCTCGGCCAGTGACGCGGTCGGTAACGCGCTCGACCTCTTGCTCCGTCCGGCCCCCTTGACCGCTGGTCCCGCGGCTACCGCCGCCACCGCAGCACCACCGGCATCCTGCGCGGACGCACCCACCGCCTGTTGCTGCTGCTGCGCCGGCGGGTGATGATGGTGGTGATGATGGTGCCCCGACGGCAACACGAGCATCGCCTGGCACAGGAACTTTAGCAACATCGTAACGACCTCAGCCTCGTGCACGTACCCGACCGACCGGTCATGGTAGCGCAGCAGGTGAATAAACAGCCGCTTCACCTGGTGCGGGCAATGCCCCGCGTCGTTGCGCACGAGCGCGATCGCCTGCAACGTCGCGCGGTAGACGAAGAACTCTTGCATCCTCGTCCACGCGTGCGGGAGCGGGACCACATCCAGGATCGCAGCCTCTGCCGTGGCGGCGGGGATCGCCGTGTACTGTGCGAGTAACCCGTGCAGCATTTCGAGCCCGACCCAGTCGGTCGAGGGCACCGCGCACGCGGCGAGCGCGAGCGCCGCGTCCGCGCGTAAACGGTAGAAGATGTGCGTGTCCATGGCGAGTGTGTGCAGGAGCTGCGCGCACTGCAGCGACGGGTAGTGCCGTAAGTGCGAGACGATATCGAATTGCGCCAGGACCGACGGCTGGTGCGTGAGCAGACGCAGCCACTTGAAGTCGGGCTGCTTGAGCGTCACGGGACACGGCCACTCGACGTCCTGGTCGACCCATACCCATTGGATCCACCGGTGCTGCTCGGACCCGTTGTCGTCCTTGACCGCAGCGAGCCATTCTTCTTCGTCGGGGACGGTCGGGCCCGTCGCGCGCGGCGCGCCGACGGTGGCGGTGGGTGGGGCGGTAGGGGTGGCCTGCGATGCCGGTTGCGACGACGAGGACGCGGGAGGCTGCGACCCGGACGGCGCCGACGCGTCGTTGGTCTTGCCCATCATCTTCTTGTACTTGTAACGCGAGTTGAAGCGCACTTCGAAATGCTGCGTCGCGCGTGCCACGTCGAGTGCGTGCGTGTACTAAAATCATCCAATGCACCCCGGTCAGCTCGGCGCTCCGTCTTTGTGGAGAAGAACTAGAGCAACCGAGCACACGTACCACACACCCATCGATCTCAAACACCGTCACGGAAATACTCCCCGTAAACAGCGTCGGTCGCATCCCCGCTTCCGTGCGCCAGACACTCGTATTCTCCTGCGCCATTTCAAACTCGATCACTTGCCGCCCGTTATTTTGCGAATAACTGAACTCGATCCTTGGCACCCCCGCCGACTCGATCCACTGCGTCCAAAACGGCCGCAACCCGTCCACCGCTGACTCTTTCCGAATCCACCGCTGCAACCCATTCCCCGACAACGAACGCGTGCCCGCCGCCAACATCTTCTGAATACACGCAGTCATCCCCGACGACGCAGCGACCTTGGTCATTTTCTTATCGAGTGCATAGACGACGAGCGCGGCCTTCAAGCACAGGAAATCGACCGAGGCGTGCGGCAAATAGTAGAGCGGGGGCATGTGCACGTCGAGCACGGCGAGTCGCTGAATGTCCTTTTTCAGCCGGTACTGGTACTCGGATTTGCCGAAATGCGACCGGAAGAAGCGCGACGCCATGTACGCCGACAGGCCCAAAAGGACCCAGTAGTCGCCCCAGTTCTTGGGCTGGATCCAGCACCCGAACCACTGGTAGGCGAGCGCATGCATGATGGCGCGCCGGTGCTCGAGCGTCGCGTCCGGCCGCGTCGGCGCGGCGAGCGCGGTCACATCAAACAGGGTCATCCCGGCGCCGTGGTGCGTGAACGCGCCCGGTGCGACCACGTCGTGCGTATACACGAGTCGGTGCACGCCGAAGTCGCCGTAGGGGTACATGGCAAACTCGTCCGAGTAGAAATCGAGCGCGGCGCCGACAATATACGTCGAGTGGTGCACGAAGTCGCGCGGAACAAATGGCGGGCTGTAGACGTGCACGGCGCGCGGCGGGTACCGTGGCGCGTCGTCGGGGACGGGAATGTCGAGCAGGATCACGTGCAGGCGGAAAATGCCCGCGGCGACAGCGATCAGCGGAGCGCCCACGGGCTCGCCAATGTGGAAGTGCCAGTGCAGGCCACCGTGCGCCATGAGCTGGCCCGTGCACGCGATCGTTGGGTGGCCGTCGTCGCCGACGGGTTCGGCGAGGGCCGCGGCGAGAGCCGAGGACTGGGACTGTGCGTCTGCATCGCTCATGGCCGTGTCGCCGTCGGAATCAGGCCCGTCGGTGATGGTCGGCGTCAGGACGAGCTCAAAGTGCAGGTCCCACGTGGCCTTTTCGTGCACGCGGTCGACGCACGGCATCCAGTGCCGCGCCGTGCCGTAGATCGAGTAGAGATTGCTCTCGGCCGATGCGGGTTGCGGCATGCATGCGGCGTGGAACGTCGGGAGGAACGCGAGGTCGGTCATTGCCGTATCGTCGTCGGCGGAAGCGGAAGCGGCGAGGTGCGGGCCCGACGGTTCGGCAAAGACGACGGTGGGCGACGACGACTGGTTCAGCACGTACTCGATGCGCACAACGAGCCGCGGAACTTCAGGGGCCGGTGGAGGTTGCGGCGGCGCCGGCGTGGCTGCCTTGGCATCGTCGTTTGTCGGCGCGTCCGGCGCAGTAGATGTAGCCGGTGGTGGCGGCGGCGGTGTCGGTCCAGAGGTCGCGGCCGCAGGCGGCTCAGTGCCCGGCTCGATCTTGATGGTCACGGCGGACGCCTCGGGTTTCACGGGCGGGGCAGCCAGTGCCGCTGGCGGCGGTGGTGGTGTGGGCTTTTCGTGCGGGTCGTACCACGGGTTCTCGATCGTCAGCTCGCCGTCCTCGAATTCGAGGAACGCGTCGGTGATACGGTGCTGCAGCGTGGCGCCGCCGGCCTTGAGGGCGTCGGTCGCCTGGTCGTCGGTGATCCCGTCGAGGTAGGTCCAGTTGCGCACGTTGAAGACGGCGGGACGCTGGTCGACGGTGACGTGCAGGATATCTACCCATAACAGAGGTGAGTCGCACGTGTTGTGAAGTGCACATGGCCGAGATAACGAGCCGTACTGAGCCCACGCGCATTGAGCTTGATCTGCTGCAGGTTGCGTTGCGCCGGCTGGATCGTGAGCTCGGTCGACCCACGCAGCCGGCACGCGGCCAGGTCGATCACGGCATCGGCGCGCTGATGCACTGTGGAGACGGCCAATCCGAGTCCGTGTCAGCCAGTGGGGGGTCGTGAGCACAGAGACCGCCGGAATGCCGGCCGAAAGAGGATACATATAATGAGAATCCTCGTGCTTGCTGATCGCGTTGCATGGTGGGCAATGTCGTGTGTGGTCGGAGGGCGACAGCAAGAGTGGTTGGCCGCGTCGATGAAATCGTCGGTTCCTCGCGTCGCGACTCGTCGGATCACTCGGATTCAAGACGACAGTAATCACTGGCCGTCGCTTTGGCCCAGCGGCCAGTGCCTAGGCTCGCCAATTGCGCGACGGCGTGCGGACCGTCTGGTCGTTCCCACTCGAAGGCCCGTTACCTCGGCGGGAAGACCCAAATCCGGCCAGAAACGGCGCTTCCACTTGCGTAGCAGTTTTTTGCGGCAAGTAGCACCGTCGTGGTGAAGTTCTTGCGGGGCCCAGGTCGAGTTGCAGCAGGTGGTGATCGGGTCGACGTTGGCGACTTTGAAGCCTGCGACAGCGTCAGCTTGCCGACTTGAACAGAGACCAGGCGCGTTCCACGTGTCGCCACTCGCAAATGGCGTGGCAATGACTTGGTGTCTTTATCATTTCCACCGCAGCAATTTCCAGCTCGTCAACAGATCAAACAATCTCGAAACGGCACCATGGCGCCCTCGAATTGCTTCACCAGTCCCCGCATTCCGCGTACCCGGCAGAAATAATTGCGAGCGCCAACTTTCGTGTCGTTTGGAAGCGACGCCCTGCCATCGCGGCGCCGATCCGCTGTACTTTCGGCAAGCACCGCCGTCGTCAAGATTGCCTTGTTACTTGCACGATATCGTGCGATTCGGGAGTCGCTTTCAGAACCTCGTTGCATGCGGGCTGAGAGTTTGACGAGATCCACCAACGTCCCACGCAACGATCACCCGCCGCGTAATCCAACCATGATGCTGCGTAACAGCCGCCGCGCCGACTCTGCCAGTTCCGCGGGCTGCGGCACGCCTTCGTCGCCCATCGGCCCGTCCGCCGACTACGAGGCCGTGTCCTTCAACCGCGCTCGCTTAACCGGTACGAAATGGGCCAAAATGCCGCTCGTCATCAAGGCCAAGTACCTTGTCAGCGAGCCGCCGAGCGCGAGAACCGCGGTACCTACGCATCCATCTGATCTGATTCCGCAGCTCATGTCGGTTCTCTGACGCGAGCCCCATGACAGGAATGGCTGCAAGCGACCAACCACCGCCTTCGCGCGCGCACCGCCGACGCTGCCCGGCGCCGCGCTGATGCCGAATCCGCGGCCGCATCGCGTACCACACGCTCGCGCGGTCCCCGCACCTCCGCGCCACCCGCGATCCAAGTCCTCGACAACCAGCAACTGCCCGTCCCCACAATCACGCGCACGAGCGCGCCCGTGAGCGCGATGACGTCGCGGCGCCCAAGTGCTGCCCCTTCTACGACCAGGTCCTCGGGCAGACCGCGCCCACCAGCGCTCACAATCATGATTCCCTCGGCCGACGACGACGACGATGGCGAGTCGCGCTGGACGTCGTTTGCGCCGCTGCCAGACTTGTCGCCGGCGGGCCCGCCGGGGGTCTCGTCCCCGGCGATGCGGCGCGCGAGTTCGGCGGTGACGGCGGTGCGTGCGGCGATTCGAATGTCGCGGAGCGTTGGAGCGCACGACGAGGACGGCGAAGGAAAGGGCGGTGCGCGGCGGTTAGCGGCGTCAGCGCCCGTCCGTCGTGCGCCAGGGCTCGAGCGGGATCCGAGTAACGTGTCGGTGCGGAAGATGAACGAGACGAAGACAATGTTGCGGCAGTGGAAGGTACGTGGGATGACGTTGCGCGTCTTGTCCACCCGGACACGAACTGATTACTGTGCTGGATTCCCTAGGCGGACATGGTGCAAAAGCTCGTGGAGCGGCAGCCGTCGGCGATCACGGCGATTGTGCTCAAGGACTTGGTTGCGCGGCCGCTGAGCACATACGTGAGTGCGGCGGAGCGGCGCGTGGCCGTGTCGGCGCGCGAGGTGCAGCGCGTGCACGGGCTCATGGCGATTGAGGGGGGCGACGACTAGAATATACTTGGATGTCACTGGATGATCATTTTGGAGTCGGTTTTCTGGGGAGCGACGCGGTCACGTTCGGTTGGGGACGGTTCATCTCGGCCGTGCAGAGCACCACACGTGACAAAATGGATCCAACGGCACCTGGTCGACTTTTCCTTCTCGGCCACCAGCGGCACCACGATCGCCTCAGCTTCTGTCTGTCCCCGCAAATACAAAAGGCGCCGGCGCCCCTCGACTTACGGCCCGCATCAGGATTGCTGCTGTAAGCACTTGTTCCCGTCAATCCCTGCCGGCCCGCAGCCCGACCCAAAAACTCCACCAAGATGGCCCCCGCCTCGTCCCCGTCTGCCAAGGGCAAGCGCCCGCACGGCCCGGCCTCGCCCGCCAAGGCCGCCAAACGCGCGCGTGTCGACTCCACCGGCCGTTCCTCCTCAGCCACGACCACTCCACCGCCGCGGTCCGGGCGCACGTCGTGGTCGCTGCGCATGTCCGAGGCAGCTCAGCGCACGACCAACCCGATCCGCGCAATTGTCGACAACATGAAGGTCGCGCCCAACCCGGATAAACCCGTCATTTCATTGGCGCTCGGCGACCCAACCGTCTTTGGCAATTTCAACCTGCACGAGTCGTGCGTCGACGCCGTCAAGAAGCAGCTCGACTCGTACAAGGCCAACGGGTACCCGCCGGCGACGGGCATGGAGGTGGCGCGTGATGCGGTCGCCCGCAAGTACTCGACCCCCGAGGCGCCGTTGACGTCCAAGGACGTGATCTTGGCGTCCGGGTGCTCGGGTGCACTGGAGTTGGTGATTGGCGCGCTCGCGAATGCCGGACAGACCATGTTGATTCCGCGGCCCGGGTTCTCGGTGTACGCGACGATTGCCGACTCGAAGGGGATCAAGTACAAGTACTATGACCTCGACGTGCGTTTCCACTCGAAATTGTTGTTGGCTCGGTCGTGAGCGCACGAATTGACGTCTTGTTTTCGCGTCCTGCAGCCGTCCAAGAACTGGGAAGTCGACCTCGACCACCTCGAAGCGCAAATCGACGACACGACCGCCTTTATTCTCGTCAACAACCCGTCGAACCCGTGCGGGTCCGTCTACTCGGCGGCCCACCTGCGCTCGATCCTCGACGTGGCTGAGCGGCACTACCTGCCCGTCGTCGCCGACGAAATCTATGCCGACATGGTCTTTTCCGGCCAGACCTTCACGGCCATGGCGCAGCTCACCTCGACCGTCCCCGTCCTGGCCGTCGGCGGTCTCGCCAAGAAATGGCTCGTACCCGGGTGGCGCATGGGCTGGATCCTGATCCACGACCGTGCCGACGCCTTCAAGGACGTGCGCGTCGGGTTGCAAAAGCTGTCGCAGGTGATTATCGGGTCGAATTCGCTGATCCAGGCAGCGCTGCCCGAGATTTTGCACAACACGCCACAGTCGTTCTACGACGAGACGAACGCGCAGCTCGAGCGGCACGCGAAGGTGGCCATGGAGTTGCTCGGCAAGGTCAAGGGGCTGAACGTGGTCGTGCCGCAGGGCGCCATATACTGCATGCTCGGGATCGAGACGGACCTGTTCAAGGACGTGAAGAGCGACGTCGAGTTCACGGAAAAGCTTATGGCCGAACAGTCCGTCATGTGCTTACCCGGCCAGTGCTTCAAGTACCCGAACTACATTCGTATCGTACTGTGCCCCGCCGAGGACAAGCTGCGCGAGGCGTGCCAGCGGATTGCCGAGTTTTGCGACCACCACCGCAAGTAAGTGAGGGCGGTTGGGCGCGGATGTCGTTGGCCAATGGCGACGCCGCGTTCTCGCGCGTGCGCGGCCCTGTCGGGTGGGCCGCGCCGATTCCATCATGACATGAGCTCCAAGGGACGGACGACGTGAAGGGGAGCTTGGCTTTTATCACCATCGACACGTAGCGCATGGAATGAATCCTTAGTGTGTTTTTTTGCTCACCATCCTGCTGCTGCCGTCGCGTCGTCTAGACCGCGTCGCGACTTGAAAACCGTGCAATCTTTGATGCTTCTGCATTGCAAATCGCGACCTCCTAAGCACACAAACGTACATTTACAATTCACGCCGCAAAAGAATTACAATCATCCCACGGCTTTCTCTCCGCCCTCAATCCCACGCCGGGTCCAACTCCAGCTTGCTTACCACCTGCGCCTCCAAATTCCTCGCCAACGGGTCGACCGCCGCTATCCTCGTCCTCACCCAATCCCCGACCCGCAGCGCCCCGAGCGGCCACCGATCGCGATCCGGCTTCACAAACGCCGTGACCCCCGCGTCCGCCAACACCGCCATCGCGGCTCCCGACGGCTCAAACACACGCGAGATTCGTGCTGTGTACTCGACCAAACTCGGCTCCTCGTTGGTCCGCCCACCCTTCGCGACGGCCTCGCCCGCCGAATCGACACGCACGCGCAGACACTCGAGCGCCCACCACGCGAGCCGGTGCTTTTGCAGCGTCCTGATCTGCCGCTCCTTGCGCAGTGTCGACTGCAACAATTCGGCGAGCGCAGGGGACGGCAATGGGAGGGTGGCGCCACTGACCGTCGGCGGTTGGATCCCCGCGTCCCTCAGCAGCTGCGCCTTGATCTGGTGATGCGCGACCAAGTCCCCGAACCGGCGCAGAGGCGAGGTCACTTTCGCGTACCCGTCGTTCAACCCCAGCTGGAAATGTGGGACAGGGACCACATCGTGCGTGGCGGCTGCCATGAACGGCATGACCGTCATCGAGTCGCGGAACGCGAGATTCCCCAAACTCCGCGACTTGCGCGCGTCAATGTTCAACGGGATCAGACCAGCTGGTGGCGCCGGCTGGCCACGGAACGGCACGGCCACGTGACGGTCGGTCGCGTAGATGGCGGCGACGCGGCCGGCGAGAATCATGAGCTCCGCGACGAGCCGACGTGCGCGGGACCGCATCGACGAGTCGAGTTCGACGCGAATCGCAGGGGTGGGCAGGTCAGTAAGCGTGGTGAGCGGGACAAGGTTGTTCCGCGGGGTGGCCGGGTGGTGGAGGTCGAAGACGTCGACGCTCGTGTTGAGCGAGGCGATTTGGAACGCGCCCGCGTTGTTGCGCGCGGCCATGTGCCGGTTCGCAATTTGCTCGAGAGCCGCGAGGTCGCGCAGGATCGCGGGGGTCATTTCCGCGGTGTTCGTGGTCGCCGCCGCGGGTCTTGCGCGTACCGGATCGCTCCACAGCGGTTGCGCCGCATACTGCGGCGCGCGTTCCGGGTCAGATTCCGGCGGGAGCGTGGCATCGACGGCGTCGTACGTGCGTGACACGACATTGTGTACTCGTGCCGGGCGGATGCGGTAGTCGCGGATCTCGCCCTTCCCGTCGAGCTTGACGGAGACGGTCAGGACCAAATCGCCTTCGGCGCGCCCGAGCTGCTGGCTCGCGCCGATACTGCACAGCTTGGTCCCAAGCACCGGCGGGAGCATCGGGAAATGCGTTTCCGGCAAGTACACGGTCTGCGTACGCGCGTGCGCCCAGACGGTCAAGTCGTGCGTGAGCGGGATTGCCGCCGACGGGTCAGCGACGTGAATATGCACCCACGACGGCTCGCCCGTTGCAGCATCATACTCGATCGAGACGCCGTCGTCAATCTCCTTGGCGGACGCGTCGTCGATCGTATACACGGGCAAGGACCCGAAATCGTGCCGGATCGCGGCACACGAGTCGTCAGCGTTGGGATGCGCCACGAGGTCTTGTGCGAGGGATTCCATTCTTTCGGCGGCCGCGTCGCTCGCGGCGTTCCCGTGCCGCTCGAGCGGCAGGTCCGACGCGAACACGCTGAAGTTGTCGTACCGGTGGAACACGCGCAGATCGATCAGCAGCTGCAGGGCCGCGTTGCCCTCGGCCGCCTGGTACCCGAGCGGGATCAGCACGTGCGTCGAGAGAAACGCAAACGGCGCCTGCGCGTACCGCGGCGCGAGCGCAAACTCGCGCAGACAGTCGATCAGCAAGTGGTCCTCTTTCGTCCAAAACGGCATTTTCGCTCCTGGTGCCGCAGCAACCACGGCCCGGCACTTGGTGACAAACTTTTCAAACGGATCAGTACCGGAACGTGCGAGCTTCTGTGCCTCGGCGAGCACGCGCACGACATGCGGCGGGCGGAACGTGACGTGGTTCGAGACGTGAATCCGGTTCTGCATGACAAAGTGGTGCTGGTCCTGGATCGCGTAGAGCGTCACGGCCAAGGCCTGTTCGAGCGTGACCAAGTCGGGTTCGCTGTGGAAGACCCACGCGGCCACGTCGAGCAAGGGCGCCGACGATAGTCCGCGCATTTCGGCAAACTCGAAATGAATCTGCTGCATGCGCAGTTCGTTCTCGTGCATTTTCGCGTTGGCCGTGCGCATGAGCTGGCGTAAGCCGAGCTGCACGTGCGCATTGGCCGTGTGTGGCGAGAAGAAACCCGGGAACCGAAAGTAGATTTCATTGAAGTTGTGCGCGAGGTAGAAGCCGTTCATGAGCAGTGATTCGGCGGGCTTGACTTTGCTCACGACGCCGTGGTAGAGCTTGCCCTTGCTATTTCGAATCATGCCCGTCAGAATCGGGGGCCTCGTTGCGCTTCATTCGACGAGATATTCGCATACCGAACGACGAGCACGTAATCGCCCAACGCCAATTCGCCCTTATTCAGGAAAGCGTCCACATTAATCTGCGTCTGTCGCACGCGGTCGCCCTCAAACTTGGCCGCATATTGCTGTTCGAGCGGTGTGTTGGTTCCGGTCGCCTGCCCCCCCTGCACCTTGAGCAGCTGCTGCGCGAGCGGCGTCGCGCTGGGGTTCGGGAACTCGGTCGCGAGAGCGCGCGGCGCCGGCGTCGTCTTATTGGCAATGGTCCTTTTCGGCGTGGACGGCTTCGTGTTCTTGCCACGTCGCCGCAGGTCACTCGAGTAGGACCGCGCCAACACCCGCGTCGCTGTTGGTGTTGATACAGCGACGGCGGGCCGGGCCGCGAGCGGCGCGCAGCACTGAAGTGCAGCGGGCTTGAACATGGCCTACGAGGAGGTGCAGCAAGTCGCGGTGGGCGAATTCGGCCGGCAGCGGTGATCAGTCGGCGAGTTGCGTTCCCTGCTGCGAATTTGCCGTTGCTCTCGTGTCGATTCCTTGACAGGCGCTGGTGCTGCAGCAAGCTGAAGTTGTTCACCAGGAAGACCGCCCACCAACGACAAGAATATCCTGTTTGATCGATCGCGTGCCGTCAGCTGGCCAGTTGCCTCATATTCACGTCCAACTCGAAGAACAACAGCCCATCGCAAGAGCAAAAAGAGAGTACCGCCGTCCGTTAACCCACCTCCTGCGCGAGTGCAGGACAAGGTGACCCGCCTGCTGACGCCCTTGCCGCTGCTCCTGCAAGACAGGGCTCGACAAAAGGGTGCGACCAGTGGGGCGAACTAATGCGCAGGGCCATGCGGTGCGCTCGAGGTGGAACTGAAGGACTAGGGAGGTCGAAGTCGACTGCTTGGGCGCCTCACAAGGCGCCGAACCGTATGATCTTCGAGCGAGCAATCTGAATCGAGACAACGAGGGCGAAAGCAAAAAAAAACCACGTTCGGCAACGGCAATGCATTTTCCAGCGTTCACCACGCGGCTGCCCACGGCCATCACCAAACGCCCACGCCAACCGACCCCGCACCCCACGACCCAAATTAGGCCGAGACGCGCTTGAAGTAGGCCTTGAGCGGGCCGCGGTTGTTGTAGTACTTGACACCGGCGCCGTCGGGAACGACGGTGCCCTCCTGGCGCTGGACAATGAATTCCTCGCGCGAGAGCTTGGTGAAGCCCCACTTCTTCGAGACGAGGATCTTCTGGCGGCCCGGGAACTTGTACTTGGCGCGGCGCAGGGCCTCAATGATCACCTCCTTGTTCGCGTCCTTGGTGCGGACCGAGAAGAGGATCTGGCCAATGTCCACGCGAGCGACGGTGCCGTTGGGCTTACCGAAGGCACCACGCATACCGGTCTGCAGTCGATCGGCACCGGCGCACGACAACATCTTGTTGATACGCAGGACGTGGAACGGGTGCACGCGCACACGCAAGTGGAACGAGTCCTTGCCGGCCATCTTGACAATGTAACGGTTGGCCGTCACACGCGCGGCTTCGAGCGCCTCCGACGAAATCTGCTGGTACTCGTCCGAGAGCAGGTGCACGCACAGCGGGAACTCATCGACCGACGCGCGCTTGCGGCCCAAGTCGTAGATGCGGATCTTCGGGTCCGGAACACCACGGCAGAACCGCGACTTCGGGTACGGCTTGTTCTTGCAGTAGCGGTAGCAACGAGCGGGACGGCGACCCATTTTGGAAGATTCTGTGGTAGGAAATCACGTTAGTCACTGAACCGCGGTGAAAATGACGCTCTCACGAGCGCCAATCCGACGAGATCGCTCAAATCACCACCACCAGCATGACCACCATGCCGAAAATCAGCCCTGCCGCCACATCGCGCAGCCGTAATCCGCCTAATGCCGCAAACGCGGGTTTTCGATACCGCCGCGAGACGAGGTGCGCAGTTCCGTCGTGACTGCAACGAACGCAGGGCTTTTGGTCGGAAAACCGTCGTAACGAGACCTTCCCCCGTCCAGCCCGGAGTCGTTGGGAGGGGGGGGGCAACGTTTTCTGCCTGCAATGTTCACGGTGACGTCACGACGGTATCGCAGCATCGAGATGCAGGCGCGGCGAGCGCAACGGCGAATTTCGGCGACGGATGGACGAGCGTGGCCACGCCGGTCACGGCGGCGTCGACTGCGTTCGGCGGCAGCGCGGGCAGTCGCAGTCGGCGAACATGGGTTCACGGCGGTCGTTACGGTGATTTCGGGGCGGATTGCAGCGCGATGGTGGTGGTAGTGGTGACGGCGAGCCAGTCGGACGGTGAGCGTGTCCGGCGTACTTTCGACCCACAATGGATATGTCGAGAGGGGGGTTGGTCCTGGTGGTCTGTTGGCAACAAGGTGCACGGAGCGAGCAGGTGCGGTGGAATCGGGCACGTGAGAAAGCTGTCAGACAAGTCTGGCAAGTCTCTGGCTTGAACAACCGGATGTCCAACCGTGCGGGCGGTCGCTGCTTTTATACTCTCTCCACCTTCCTAGCATTTGTCAGCACGCCGCAAGACTGACGTGATACGCGCGCAACCTGCTGCATTTTGCTCGCGTCTGGGCCGGCAACGCGCGAGCTCCCGCCGGTTGCGGCAATGGAGCGGGCGACGATGGTCCTTGTCTTGCGAGGCTGACGAATGGGCCGAGTTGAGATTGAGTCGAATGAGCATGAGCCGCGTTGCTGTCTGTCCTGCTTCGTGCAGAGCTCATGAGGACGCGCAAACCCTTCTGGCCGCGTCGTTAGTGCGAGGCGCGAGGCGCGAGCCATCGATGGATGGCGACTGCACGCTGAGAGACTCGTTGGTGACGGCGACGCGCGGCCACTGATTGGTGCTAAGAGCACGGCTGGGTGTCTAAGAGGAAACGTGAAAAATTGTGATGTCATCAGGTGGAGGAGTTGGAGCTTGAGATGACCTAACCTATTTTGCATGCCAAAGCGAGTTTGCTGCAAGCAATGCTTCCACGTCAGAGTTCCAACGCTCAACGATCCGTTATCGCGCCCCCACGCTCAGCCATGCCGTTCTTGGTTCAAGGATCCACAATATGGCGATGAACCCCCCCCCCCCCCACAGCATGGCCGCTTTATGTTCGGTGTACATTGAAGCGTCGTGACGGCTTTGGCAGGTAAATTTTGAACAGGCCGACCAAGAGAATGCAGTGCTCCATGATGCAGATGTTGGAGCCAGAAATGCAATCAAAGAGCATGTGCTGACAGCCCAGTATTGCCAAACTGGATGCGGTTGGTAATTTCTACCTTCACCAAGATGTTTGTTCTCCATTTCTCACAGATGTCGCAGGCAGCCATTGTCACAAAACATTACCAGCAAGACCAGTGTGAGTGTCCACAGGAGACTTTTGGGCAAAATCAATTGCTGTTGCTTTTCCGTGCAGCTGCATTCTGGAACCAGTTCTCTGTTTATGGCCGACGACTTTGCTGCTTGTACTGGAGTGACGGCCAGATCCGATTGAAGGCAGCAAATGCATTTTGATGGGAACAAATTTGAGATGAGCAGATGTTGCTTGTGCACAGCAAGACATTGACCGACTTTCCATCGCTTCCACACATCTTGGACGCATTTCGCCAGCGAATGAATGCTGCTGCTAACCCACTTCTTGCGCATGAGCAAGCCTATGACTATCAGTAGTTGCACAATGTGGTCCAGGGCCTGCAATTCAACAACTACCAGCAATGCGCGTTCAACATGATCATGGATCATGATTGCTATGATAGTTCGCACCTACGAACAGTCGTTCCCGTCCAGTTTCCCGCTGCATTGGCTCAAGCTCAAGATTGGTGTTCTGGTAATTCTTGGCCTGTACAAACTCAATCCAGTGTGCAGCCTGAGCAAAGGGTCCCGCATGATTCTCACTCAGTGTCAAAGAAACGTTTGTCGGAATAATTATCAGTTAGGAGCTCGCCAACAACAGTGAAGTTGTTATTCCGCGGATTGACCTGATCTCTGGTGTTGCTGATGATTTGCCAATCTGCATGCACAGTTGCCATTTCCTGATTCAACTTGTGGCGCTTGCCAAGACATTGAACAAGGCGCAAGGGTAGACACTTTTGCGCGTTGCCATGTACCTCCCACGCCCAGTCTTCACGCCCAGCCAATTATTTGTGGCCATGGCGCGCTGTTGGGAACCGTCAGGCATCTGCATCCTGGCAGTGGGTGCAAGCATCACGACCAACAATTGTGCTGTGAAGTCTTGCAGTAGCGTGTGTTTTTTGTGTTTGATTTTGGTCCTGTTCGCTTTCATTTTTTGCTCAACAGTTATTCAGAGTTCCTTTAGACATGCTTCAGGTCATAATTTTTAGCTGACGCACCTCATGACCTGTGAAGCAGGTCGCACACCCGACTCCCCCACTCATGGCCTGTGTAGCGGGCCTGGCGCGAAGCCCCTTGTTCTGTGGAATTCTGTACCAGCTGTCACGTTGACCAGCGAGCGGTCTTGGGCGACGCTGAGTTGCGGGGGCGCAGGTCGAGCGGGTGTTGCGTGAGGGGCAAATGCCAGCGAACGCAGCTGCTGGCATGCTGAGCGACCATGGGAGGCTGGTGGCGCCGTTATCGATTCTGGGTGAGCAGCGTCCGCACTGGTCGTCGCCGTCGTCGCGATTCTTGTCGCGGCTTGCCATGCCGCCCGTCTCGCCAAGACGTGATGTGTCACGGCGATCTGCACTTGGCGCTGCCGACTACACTCCTCTTTTGTCTTCGCTCAGTCGCCGGCACCACGACCCAAGAAAGTGGTCCTCCTTGCGGACGGTCTCCACCCAATCGCGCGCGATTTCATTTGCACCCTGCCGGGCATTGTGATACCCGCGCCCGACGAGCCGCTCTGTCATTTGTCACGCTTCTTCCTCACGGGAAGAGCGCTCGTCGCGTCTTTCGGCACCGTTGGTGGCACGGACGATATTAGCTTTGCCGAATGAATTGTGCGCGAGGGAGCGAGCCAGGACGGAGACAACGATGGACTCCGAGTCGCGTAGGCTTCACTCAGGCACGGCGAGATCAACGACGAGTTGATTCATGACGGGCGGCCCAAACTGATCGTGGAATGCTTACTTCGTCGATCGCAGCGTGCCGTGCCGTCCTGGTTGACAAGTCAACACCCATCGGAGCTGGCGACTCCCCCACCTGGATTCGTTCTTACCTGCCGGTCACTTGTCAACGAAAGATGAATCTCCACGCCCTTGTGCATCTTCTCCATCCAATCGCGCGGGATTTCATCAGCATCCTCGCCGCGCGTCGTGATACCCAAGTTCGACGATATGATCGTGCAGTTCACCGTATTGCCGATGCTGGTGACCGGCGCTGTTTCCACCGTTCCAGTCCGACAAATACTCGTGACATGTATTTCAATTCCATTCTTTTGTCAATGCATTCATTCCTTTGGTTCCCGTCACCACCAGCGCCAATGGCTTTTCCCCTCCCCTTCCTTCTCGCCAATCACGTTTTGGATGGCCGGCGGTTGCACGGATCCCGGCGCGTGCGGCATGCGCGACTCAAGATGCGCAATCATATCCGTTGCAAACTGGCGCACGAGCGCGACCTCGGCCGCCGTCGCCGCATCGTCGTCGTCGCTGCCGCTAACCTTGGCCGCGTCGTTGAGCGCGTCGAGGAACGATTGCAGTTGCAGCAGCTGGAACGCACGTGCCGGTTCTACTCGTCCCACCTTCCGTCAGTCCACATCCCGCGGTCGTCGCCACGGATACAGAGTCCCCAAAGGAACGTACGGTCCCACTGCCGCAAATTCACCGTGACATTCAGCGTCAAGTCGCCCGCGGCCTCGACTGCCAACTTGCGGCGCACGGCAGCCAACTCCTCGTCCGTCGTAAGCTCGACGATCGGCGCCGGCTGTGCGCGCGTCGTGACCCCCGCATCCTCGTCGTCATCGTCATCATCACCATCATCATCATTGTCGTCGTCGTCATCGGGCACGTACGTGAACAGTCCCGTCGCGGCAAGCGCCTGCGCAAAGGACTGTGCCATCACGGCGCCTGCGCCGATTCCCATCCCGACGACGGCCGCCATGAGCAGGGCCTCGCGGACGCCGAACCGCGCAGTCGCGGGGGCCGGGTCGGCGGGTGGTGGGGACGTCGAGAAGGTGCGGACGCTGCGCGCGACGTGGTGACTTGGTCGCGAGCCGCGGGCAGCGAGCGTGGTGAGGGTAGCGACTCGATGTGGGCGGAGCTGCGCGCGTGCTGCATGCATGGCAAGTGGTGCTGCGGGCCGGGTCGCGAGGCCAGCGGCGGCAGAGTACCGCGCGGCGAGCGAGCTGGAAGCGTGGTGGAGCGGCGGCATAGTCGCGTCTATTTACCTGGGCGGATCGGGTCCCCGAGTCGAGCGTCGTGCCGGATATCTTGGTGTCGAGCAGATGGTGCAAAAATGATGTTGCCGAGCTGGGTTGGCCGCCTTGCGGCTGTCGGATCCGGTGGACAAAGCTCGGCAGCAGCAGCGCGAGGAGGCCGGCGCTGTCAGTGTCGTCGTGCAGCAAGCCGCCGTGGATTCTTGAGTGTCGGTGTGGGTGTGGTGGCGGCGTCGTTGCTGAAGACCAACCATCATCTTGTCGGTGCAGGCACGCTGGCGAACGGGGCGAACAGGCGCCAGCGCGGTTCTGGAAAGCACGGAGCCAGTTCCAAAGTTCCATTGCGTGGGCATCAGAGCTCCGACGCTTCACACTTGTGGCAGCCAATGCCTCGGTCCAGGCGACGGACGCCTAAACCCGCGCCTGTTCTTCCTGATCGCGACCATTTTCGTCGTCGTCCTCCGTCTTCCACCCTTCCCCGCGCCATTGCCCGACCACCCTCAACTCGCTGCACCATGACCATCCTCGCGCCGGGCACCCCGCTCGCCGGCCTGCTGATCCTGGCCGCCCCGCCCAATCCCGCCAACCATGACCCAGCCATTCTCGTCGCCGACCCGGTCACCATCAAGTTACTCGACACCGACGTGTTCCCGAAGGCCCTTTTGCAAGAAACCACGTTGCCCGTGTCCGTACCAAGGTTGTCCACCCAGTCGCGTCGCGGAACGTCCCGCTGAATGTGCCCAAAAACCAGGAAATTCCGACGCGGCGCCGACGCGACCGTGCAACTCCTACACGACTCTGTTGCAAGCGCGGGAGTACGCCACCCCGTTCCCCTTCCCGCCCAAGAGATCATGTCCGAGCACCAAGCTGACCAGACCACCACGTTCCTCCGCAGGTCGGCCCCAACGGCATCTCCTTCCGGTCACTCCTTGTCGCGACCCACCCCTCCTCCTCCTCCGCCGCCGCGCCGCGATTCCTCATCTACGGCCTCCTCCACAACTCCACCTCCCTAACCCTCCACGCCGCGTCCCTCATCTCGCTCGACGCCCTCGTTCACCGTGCCCCGGCACTGCCGTACCATCTCCCGCCCACGCCCATCATTCCTACTTCCTCCGGACTCGCGTCCGACGCGATCGCATACCTTTCGTCCCTGGCCCCACGCGCTCCAAGTCGCGCGGTTCATTCGAACCCGCGACTGCAAGCGATTCTCGGCAACCCGACCGCAGTGCAGGAACCAGTGCGCCGGCGAGGTGGGGCCGCGGACGGCCGCGCGCGACGTGCGCACACGGTGGTGAGTGATGGGCCGGCGAGCGACGCGTCGTCGTCGACGACGGCGACGGTCGAGAGTAGCGGTGTTGGGCGGAGTGGGAAGTCGGCGACGCGGGGCAACTTGGACGTACGTGATTTCGGATGGTCGCGCACGAGGATGTGCTGCGCGCTGACGATCGATCGATCGTGTAGCGGCTCAAACTGGCGATCAAGCGCGGATTGCAGCGGCACGGGATCGACTCGAAGCACGCGCAGTACTTGCAGTTGTTTGGGGTCGTGTATAGCGGGTGCAAGCTGCTTCTGGTATGCACATACGTAGTCGAAGTGGTGTGCGTCGTTGCGCTGACGGTTTGGAATTTGCTCCTTTGTAGTCTGACCAGATCAACGAAGGCAAGCTCGACCCGGACATGCTCGCCGGAGTCGCAAACGGCGAGCTGGAGCGGAACCAGGTCTTGATTGATCGGGTGTTGGGAACGACGACGGCCGCGAATACATCAGCGTGATTTGCATTCACTGTCAATTTGGTTGCTGAGAGTCCTTCGACCAACACGTCAATCACGACCCTCAACCTACGACCTCCAACTATTTCACGTTTTACAAATCGGGACAGAACGGCCC
Organism: Allomyces macrogynus ATCC 38327; assembly: GCA_000151295.1. NCBI lineage: Eukaryota > Fungi > Blastocladiomycota > Blastocladiomycetes > Blastocladiales > Blastocladiaceae > Allomyces > Allomyces macrogynus. The sequence goes on along the minus strand of GG745339.1, from coordinate 1,231,705 downwards.
CGTCGCCAACAGCAGATTGCGCCGCGTAAACTGCACCCCAATCGCGGGCGTCTTCTTGGTGCGGAACGTTTCGATCAGGTCGTTGCTAAACACGACCAAAAATCCGTCAGCCCCGCCATCCCCCACCCTTCCCATCCCCTCTCCCGCCAGTTCACGTACTTTGCCACCTTCTTCCGCTTCTTCTTCCCCGTCGCCGGATCCACCACGACCACCGGCTCGTCCTCGCCCTCCCCCTTGAGCGCGTCCCACAGCCGCACCGTCCCATCCAATCCGGCCGACGCCAACAAGGCCCCATCACTCGAAAACGCGACTGACGTGACCAATCCCCTGTGACCGCCCATTTTCTTGATCCGCGTTCCGGACGCGATATCCCACAGATGCACGTACTTGTCGTCGCCCGCCGTGGCCAGGAGGCGACCGTTGGGGGAGAAGGCCACGGCCTGGACCGCGCCCGAGTGGCCGGGGAAGACGCGCACGCAGGCGCCCCGCGAAACGTCCCAGAGGCGCGCGGTCTTGTCGGATGAGCCCGTGGCGAGGTATGACGAATTGGGGTGGAAGCGGACGGTCTATCGCGGTGAGAGGGTGAAGGTGAGTGGGTGTGGATGTGGTGGCAGAGTAAGGGGACAGGGAAGAAGGGGCGTACGTCAACGTCCGACAAGTGCCCGGCAAAGATGCGCAGCGGGTAAATGTGGTCGCACGACCAGAGCCGCGCGGTCCGGTCGTGGCTCGCCGTCGCAAAATAATGTCCTATCATCACCGTCGCCCGATCAGCCACGCCTATTCCGCGCAAATCGCAAAACCAACGCGTACCCTCGGGCCCAAACTCGACGTCCCACACCGGATAGCTATGCCCGCGATAACACACGACATTCGCAAACGTCTCGAGCGACCACAACCGCACCGTCTGATCTTCCGAACACGACACCAGGTACCGCTTATCCGGCGAGAACGACGTCCCAAACACGGCACCCGAATGCCCGCGCAACAATTTGCTCGGACTACCCTCGGGTTCACGCATCGCATCAATATCGGCCGGACCCAAATGGTGCATGTCATCGGGCGTGAGTCCAGGCCGCGGAATCGCGGCGCGCAACGGGTCCATTGTGAGCGAGTGGATGCGAATGGCCGAATCCGAGAACCCCGCGGCGATCAAGGTCGCGTCGTGCGTCATGGTCGCGCACGTGAGCGTGTCGTAGGTATTGTGCCACGTGTAGAAACAGATCGAGGGAAGGGCCGTCGGGGAGAGCGATGCGCGGTGCGCCACGTCCTTGATCAGCTCCACCGTGTCGCGCACTTCCTTGGCTTTCCTATCGGTCCGCGACCACGGTCAGGATCCTGGGCCCCGCGAACCGCGCGGGACGAGAGAGGCGTACATGGGCGGCACCGGCACGGGTTTCGGCGGTGGCGGGTCAGCCGGGTTCTCGGCGCGGTACTGGCGAAACAAGTGTTGCAGCCGGTGCGTCGTATCGCCCTCGCGCTCCTCCTCTTCCTTAAGCGCCGCCTCGATCTGTTCGCGCACGCGCACGTCGAGTGGCGGCATCCCGGTGTGCACCTCCGACTGCGCGTGGAATTCGCCGAGGTTCGAGGTGAGTCCAAAGACGCCCGAGTTGCCTGAGGCCTTTTTCTTGGCCTTGGAGTTGGTCACTGGGGGGATCGCGGTCAGGGGGCGGGCGGGGGATCGCGAAACCAGGCGAATGAGCGCGTACCATCAATGTTGACGTAGGTGTTGAGAATGCGCAAGAGCGCGACAAAGTCGTTATCTTCGAGAAACGAAATGAGCAGCTGGAAGGTGGTGCTGGTCATGGGCACGGTGAACCGGTTGGTGCGGTGCATGCGCGCATACTCGTTCTCTTGGATCTGCGTCGGGAAATGGATCATGTCGAGCTGGTGCAGGTCGTTGGAGTGGAACGCAACGTGGTCCGACTTGTAGCTGTCAAAGAACTGTCGCGCTGGGAAATGGAGCAAGGCCGTCAATTCCTGCGCAATGGAATGTGATCAGCGATGCGTATTTCGGTACACACCCTCGTTGACCATGCCCTTGGCAATCATGTCGAGGTAGCAGTGCTCGAAGAGCGGGAAGAGAATATCCTTGAGCTCCGTCTACACGGGCAAACGAGCGTGATCAGGCTCCACGCACGATCACTTTCGAATTGGGTGATCAACCGACCTTGAACACGTCGAGCGACTCCTCGATCCACCGGCGCAGCTTCGAGTAGGACGAGTCGTAGGCGGCCGCGGAAAAGTTGTCGGCGCTGAACCGCGCCAGGTAGGGCGCGCCGTCGGTAGGCTTGCCCGAGGGCGCCGTGGCCCATGCGCGTGCACCGGCAGCGCCGCCAAGGTAGCCGGTGGAAGGGTCGGCCATGGCAGATTGCAGCGTGTTGCGGGGGTCGGAGGCAAATCGGCTAAGCTGTTGGTGGCAAGGATTCGTGGACAAGAGAGAAAGCGAACGGCAGGAGCGACAAAGAGAGCAAGGAAATGAGGACGTGATGCGTATGACGCGGTGGGTGCGTGACGCTCTACCGCAAAGTGCGCGTGGGAGCAACGCTGAGCGAGGTCGCCAGCTCATCCACAACCATCGCCATGTCGGCGGCCACGACAAGTACGCCCGCTGCAGCACTTCAAATCACGACCAGTGCGACCACGAAGAGGCCGTAGAGTACCCGCATCGGCGACGCTCCCGAAAGCATCGCACGCACCGGCTTCATCGGCAGTTTAACCATCGATTAACCTGCCGCGTCCAGCAACCGACCAGCAACTCGTCAACGTCATTCCCGAGCGCTGCAGAACCCCGGCAATCCACGAAACCGCATCGCACCGCGCACCAGCTTCTCTTGCAGCCATGGGCGTCCTCTCCAAGCTCTTCGACATCCCGCTGCGCGTCGCCGCCGCGCTCTACACGATGCTCGGTGCGCACATCCTCATGCACGATGCACCTATTCCAACCATGTCCAAGTACCTCACCACCATCCACGCCAGCGACCCTCCTCCCGTTCCTGCCGCAATTCCGGAAAACGCACACGCTCCTGCCCGGGTCGCTTGCCGACTACGACCGGCTAGTCGCGCGGTACGAGGCGACCTACTCGGGCGACCACCCGGACTTTTACCGCGGGTCCTACAAGGACCTGATTCAGGACGTCAAGCAAAAATTACAGCTTGCCGTGGTCTATCTGCACAGCGATGACCACGACGACACGGTGCGGTTCTGCCGGTACGCTCACCTATTCGCTTGTTCGCTCGCTTGGCGGCCATCTGATCACGTTCGTCGTCGAACAGAGAAACGCTCGCCAACCCGGACGTGCGCGAATTTTTCCAGCAGGAGCGCATCAACTTCTACTACGGCCCCGTGCACCTCGCGGAGCCCTACGAGGTGGCCTCGCTGCTCGGGGCCACCGGGTACCCGTGCCTCGCACTGATCACACTGACGAGCGTCAGCGGCGTGACCAAGCCCGCGGTCGTGCACCGGATCGAAGGTGCGCCGTCCGTCACTCGTCTTTCTCGCCGCCTTCGAAAGCTGACCATCGAAAAACCAGGTTTCGTCACGGCCGACGCCCTCGTCCGGCAATTGCGCGACGCCGCGCAAACGCACGGCCTGTTCATGGCGACTGTGCGGCACGAGCGCGAGCAGCGCGACGCTGAGCGCGCGATGCGCGCAATGCAGGACCAGGCCTACGAGGAGTCGATGCGCCGCGACCAGGAGCGTGTAAGTATCCCATACTTTCCACCCCCTGCATTCCACCAACACTCACCTTCCCTCCTGGTTTCCACAGCAACGTGAAGCCGAACGCGCGCGCGAAGTAGCCCACCGCGCCGCCGAGCTCGCCGCCGCGCAACGCGAAACCAAACGCACTGCCCTCCGTCAGCGGCAATCCACGCGCGCCGAACGCCGCGCCTCGCTTCCGGCCGAACCCGCGACTGACCGCGCGCTCGTGCAGATCCAGCTGCCGGACGGCCGCGTGCGGCGCGCGTTCCGTGCGTCCGACCCGGTCCGTGCCGTCTACGAGTACGTCGATACGTTGGATCCGTTGGGCGAGGATGAGTTGGAGGACGTGGATGACGAGTGGGAGGAGCCGGAGAGCGGGTTTGGGTTTATGTTGGTGGCCATGTACCCGCGGCGAGAGTTGACGGAGATGGAGACGAGTATCGAAGAGGCCGGGTTGAAGGGGGCCAGTTTGGCGGTGGAGATTGATTAGTGCTGTAGGGTGGAGATGATGGTGGAGGAATGCATGGGGCGACTCGGTTTTAGTACAGGTCGATTGTCGAGGGTCGTCGAAAGGGGGGAGGGAGGTGGAGAAGGAATGGTGTGGAGATGGGTTACCAACTTGGAGCTGCGACACGCGGTCTACCATGGCTTCCACTAAATTCCTCTGCTTCGCCCGGTTACTACCGACCAGCATGATCGTTTTCGCCAAGTCAATGCAATGCCATCCAATCAGCATGCAAAACAGACTTCCCATCAACGAAGGAAGCAGCAAAGCACCAATGGTAGTGCGAGATTTCTGGGAGACAGCCATGTGATAGTCAGGTGCTATCAACTCACTCTTCCAAGTCGCGCTTTGCTGGCTTGCTGACCTCGCCTCTGCCCGCCCCATGTGCCGCTCTCCGGACCCGTCAACATCCCCGAGCCGGACGAGCAGGACTTTGCGACGCTCCCGGTGAAATCCCACGGCTGATCGCGCGCTCGTCCAGATCCTGGGTGGGCATTGTGGATGCTGGGTTGAATGTCGCGAAATTGGCGGTCGAGATGAATCCGTGGGTGGAGAAGGAGGGAAATGCATGGGCGGTTCCGTTTTTGGAGATTTTCGGGTTCACGGGGGATCGAGGGGATCGAATGGGTCGAGTGGCGACGAGCGGGTCAATTTGTGCTCATCACAAGTGTGAGCCTTGGACGAGCTCCATAAAATGAACATACGAAACGGGTTATCTATATCTTCTATGCGAGCAAAATAGATGCAAAGTGATAGGTACGGGAGGTGAAAGGGAGGGGGGGAGAGGGGCAGGGAAGGAGGAGATATCAGCAATAACAACGGGTTCAACAAACGCGACCATCGACTAGCGACACAGACAACGTCACAGATCCAGTCAGGCCGCGCGAGACGGTCGCGACGCCATTGACCTACTGCCCAGCCGCATGCGCCGCCGCGACCGCCGCCGTCAAATCGACCGGCTTGTACTTGACGACCCAGCGGCCGCTGACCGCGCCCGAGAACGGGTGCCACGCGCGCGGGTTCTCGCGGTACGCAAACCCCGGCCTCTCGACAAACCGGAGTGAATCCTCGGCGTTCCGGCCCCAGACCACGTCGTTGTCGGATAACTGTTTCCACTGGCATTGCCGTTTGGCATGGACATGCTCGAGCACAGAAAACTCCTTGGGCAGCGGCGCACCCGTCACCGCCGCGTGCAGGACCTGGTCGAGGTCCTGCGACTCAGACATGAGCGCGTCGTGTGGCCGCTTATTGCCGAGCACGGGCACGTTGGTGCCCGCGTGCGCGGCTGCGACGCGCCGCAAGAGATAGGCGAACGTGACGCCCTCGGCGAGCCGAATCTGGTACGGCACGATTACGACCGCAGTGGCGTACACCAACGGTGCATCCTCCATCGACGGAGTGGCCTCCACGGCCAGCGACAACTCCATGGTCGACAGAGCCGCCTGCAGTGACTTCCATGACCGGCGCGGCCTGCACGGTCCGAACGTCGGGACGCGCGGCAGTCGCCGCGTCTATGACGGCTGTGACCTCGTCCAAGGGCGCGAACGCCACGCGTGCGGAAGCTGGACGGGACGGAATAGTGGCACGAGCAGCGTGGCGCTGGGCGCGGTCGTGCTGCTTGGCGAGTTTGGTGAACGGCATCGGGACCGCGTGAACGCGCGCGAGCGGTTTCGTCGAGTGCGGCCGTTTGCGCCAGGCGAGTCGCGCCAGCTCGGCGATCGCGAGCGGGGTCTGATTGAGCGTCAAGTCGCGCGCGAGGGTCTAGACGACCGGGTGGGACGGGTTCGCGTCAGTGATTCAGTCAACCGACCGTGAAATTGATGGATATCCATGCGGGCGGACCGAAATGAAGTAATGAGCGCGTCGAAGACAGGGATAATAATCTCGTCCTCCTTTTGGCGCGAGCGTATCCGGATCACCGTTACGCGAACCACGGGCGCCGGCCACAAGCCGTCCGGGTGAGCTCTTGACGATGTAATCCGCGCCGTCGTCTCGCTCAGTACGAAAGTCGCAGCGTTGACCCAGGCTCTGATGCATCAGATCCGCGTCGACGCCCGCCACCACCACAAATGCAACTGGTGGATGCAGGTGCGAGAGCGGCGGAAGCGAGCCTTGCACTGGTGGTGCGTGCAGCGACCGTTGTTCCTTGCTGTTCGACGGCTTCGCTGTGCACGGTGTCGGACGCACACGCGAGAGAGAGAGATTAGAAGAGCGGTTTCGAGGTCGGCCGCGTCGAAAACAGTCGCAGAGCGGCCCAAAGTCGAGTCGGATCACGGATGGTCACAGCAAGTTGCGGCGTGCGTGAGTTGGCGGAGAGTTGGAAGTGACCGAGACTGGTCGGCGTCAGGTGGAGAGAAGCAGTTTACGTCCGTGCGACAAGCGAATTTCTCCAGCTGCTAAGTGGTAACGTTGTGCGGCGCGCCGTGCTGGTGGCCGCTGGTGGCTGGAACGATCTTACTTTAGTGGAGGGTGGGGGACAGGTCTTGGGACGCGTGCTGACGCTTGCCCAGTCGCTGAGACAAAGGCTTATAACCCCGGGACCTGATATAACGACGATATGTGGCCGGCTATTGCAATCAGGATCATCCAAACACGATCATCTTACTCGACCCGACACGACTCGACATGGTGGCCATACTGAACTTCACCTGACAGCCGCCGAAGCCGTGAAACCGGCCGTGAATAACATTCCGACCATCGCCTGCGCGAAGGTAGCGCCGTGCGCGCCGCTGCGAGCGCGGCTGGCACATCTACTGCGGTGACGATCCAATCCCAACGTGTACCGAGATTGGCGGTGGAAAATAGCTCGCGCGTTGAAGGGAGTGGGTGGAGAAGGTAAGAAATGCGTCGAAGAAGACTCACTTTTTGGGAGGTTTGGTTTGGTGAGATGAGGGGGTGGGAAGGGAAATGGGGTCGTGCGAGAAATGGCTCACCACCCAAAAGTTGCGACGTACGACGCTGGTCTACCCGAAGGAGCCGCGATACCCGAGCGAAGGGCCCAAAAAGTTGTGAACATGCGATACGGGTTTGCTATATTGTCTACGCGAGCAAAGATGTGATGCAGAGTGGCAGGTACGTGGGGTAAATGGGGGATCGGGCGAGACGAGAGATATCCGACACGAAACGCAACATAGCACGAATAGACAAGACGACCTCAACAAACGCAACCAAAAACTCAGCAAACGCGATCCGGAACCGACGGCATCGACCAACGCGACCAGCGCACTGCCAATGACGACACGGACCCGACTGCGAGCAGTGTCATGACGCCAAACCACTACAGCCCCGCGCACTTTCGCTGCCACGGCCGGCACGTTGACGGACGTGGAGTTGGTGACCCAACACCCCATAACGGCGCCGTCGAACCGGTGCATAGCAAAGCCCGGCAGCACGACGAACCGGTGCTGCTGCTTCGCGGGCTGGCAGAGCGTGTTTTGGGACCTCTTGAACCACTCACACCTGCGCTTGATCGACTTTCTCTCGACCACGCTGAAAAGCTTCCTTACCGGCATGTTGCGCACCAGCAAATGTAAGGCGCAGTCGACGTTGAACGACTCGGCCATGAGCGGGTCGTACTGCCGCTTGCCGAGCACGGGCACGTAGCTGGACCTGTACTCGGCGACGGCGGGGCGCAGCAAATCGGCTAACTTGGTGCCCTCGGCGAGGAAGAAATGGAACGGCGGGACCCTGAGAGCAGTCGCGCGAACGTTGTGATACACGGCAGGGCGCACGGGGGCCGATTTAGGGCGATATTTAGCGCGTGCCGCGGCCCCGCGTTGCGCAACGTACGCGACCCGCGCCGCCTCGGCACTCCCTGGGTGCTTAAGTCGAGCAGAGGACTGCATCTTGACTGCGAGGTCGATCCTTCCATTGGAGCTGGTGGGCATGCAGTATGTTACACAATGTCGTCTCTGTCAAACTCTAGCACGTTCTTCGATGCTGAAAGCATCATCTCCATCATCTTACCGACTCAAACGTCGAGCATTCATTTGCGCATTTCGTCCATCCCGCTCTTATCCATACCACAGAGTTCAAAAGCCAATGTATCGAGGGTCAAAGCTGATCACTGACCTCACGCACCATGCCCACACCAGTCGTCTCCACCCCCGCCGTCAGAGCAAAATCAGCACGTTCGTCACCTCGAGCACGTCCTTGACCGGCAACCCGAGCGTCTCCACCTGGTTATTCGAGTTCCTCGACACCACCTCGTAGAGGTAATGCTTGACGCGGCGAAACGTCGCACGTAGCCCCCTCGCGTCCCGCGCCGGCAAGACCGCATGCCGGGACACGTAAAATGTCGCCTGGTCCTCGTTCTTGACTTTCAACCCGCGCTTCTTGGCCCGTTGAATCGCGGCCAGCGCGTCGAGTGGGCGTTCCGCGAACCCAAATGAAATAAGCAGCCGGTAGACGCCGTTGGCCGGATCGACGGCGCGGAATATCACGCGGTCTTCCTCGGCGACGAATGGCAGCGACTTGATGCAGTTGAGCGAGAGGAGAATCACTTCGTCGGGCATGGCGGGAAGTCGGTGCGCGAGGGCCGACAGGACGTGCGGAACTTCCTCGTCGGCGTAGGCGACAAACACGCCGAGACCTTTCACGCGCGCGTGTGAACGCAGGTGTTGCCGGACTTGGGTCATGGTCCAGAACTTGTCGTCCATGGACTACGATGACGGGAGAATAGGTGAGATGGGTGCGGCGCGGCGCGCGGGATGGGGATGGATGGAGGGCGAGCGTACGTGGTTGATGTCGGCCCACGTATCCTTGAAGACGAACCTAGCGAGGATCCAGCGCGTGAGCATCATGGATTCCACCGCATTGTGCCGCCCAAGAATGTGAGCGTACATCAGCCCAAAAAATGACATGGCAAACACGCACGCGATCCACGCGCCCGTCGCGAGTTTCGTGCACACGGCAATAAACAGCATCCCGTCAAAGAAAAGGATCACGAGACAGTACGTCGCGATTCGCCATGCCGCGAGCTTCCACTTGACGGTCATGATGAGCACCGTGAGTAACGACGTGATGAGCATGGCCCCAGCCACACAGAACCCAAAGATCCCCGAGAGCGTCTCCGAGTCTTGGTAGCCGACCACGAGGCACAGCGACCCGAGAAACAAGACGGCGTTGAACGACGGAACGTAGTAGGTGCCGTGGCCGTCGTGGCCCATCAAATGGACCGAGTGGAAGGTCGGAAACACGCGCAGCGTGATGGCCTGGTCTAGGAGGTTCGGCATCGAACGTCAGTCCGCTGAACAACGACCACCGCAGTCGGATTCCCAAACTAACCGATCATGGCAAAGCACCCGGAAATCACCGACTGCGACCCGACCGCTGACACGATCGTGCCGAGCAAGACCAACGGCCACAGCGCCCAGTCAGGCGCAGCCTCGAAAAACAGGTTATGCACGAGTTCTAAACGCTCGTGCGCGTCGTGTGCTCCCAACAGCGTCGCCGCTTGACCCAAATACGACAGCAGCGTGCACGGCACGACAATCATCGAAAACGAGAGTGAAATTGGCCGCCGTTTGAATGTGCCGAGATCCGCATAGAGAAACTCGAGCCCGGCCACGACAAGCACCACCGTCGAGAGCAGCTCGAGCGTGGCTTTGGTCTTGAGCAGGTACATGACCGAGATCATGGTCCACGGGTTGAACGCCTTGAGCACCCACGGAATCTGCACAATGTTCCAGAGGCCGATGGCCGCGAGCGCCGCAAACCAGATCATCATAATGTACGGGAAGACCTTGGTCGGGCTTCCAAGTCCGAACCGTTGCACATAGAAGAGCGGCACGAGCAGAACGCAGGTGACGGGCACGCGCCACGTCGAGACGGGCACCGCAAACTGGCCCGGGTTCTTGGCCTCGATCACGAGGAACCCTTCAATGGCCGCGAGCACACAAATTGCGGGTGTCACGAGCTAAGAATTGAACCATTCGTCAGGCAATGCCCGGCAAAGCCCCGAAACGAGACGGGAGCCCACGCACGTACCCCGTCACCAAGCAAGAACGCACACCCGAGCAATGCGAGCATAAAGATCTTGTCGTAGTGCCGTTGCAAGAAGGGAGCGGTCCCGTCGTCGTCGGGCTGCGGCACGAGCGAAAACAGCGCAAGCATGCCGCCCTCGCCGTTATTGTCGGCCTTGAGTACGACCAGGCAGTACTTGATGACGCCGAGCACAATCGAAATCCAAATCATGAACGAGACGGTACCGAGAATGTGCGTCTCCGGGTTGGTCGCGGAAATGCCCTTGTGGAACGCCGACTTCATGAGGAACATAGGGCCACTGTCAGGATAGGTCGCCAGGAACGGATCGCGGAGAAGATGGACGGAGATGGTGCACGGATAAGATTACGCACGCGGCTAAGTCGCCGTACAGGATGCCGAGTGCGTTGAACGTGAACCCAAACAATGTCCTGAAGTCCATCCTGCACCTCATCGTCAGTCTCATGCACACCTTTCCCACTCAACAAGTCCCTCGAAAAAACAGAAGGTATATACCGCTCATTGACTCGCGGAGCTGGAGGCATCATCAACGCCGCGCCGAGCGACATCCGCCGCCCCTTTCTCGCCGGCGGCGCCGCGCCCCCAGGCTGCCCGATCATCTTCTTTTCCAGCTGCCGTGCCTGCGTCAGGTACGGCCGCGCACCCCCGGGCGGCGCGGTGGTCGTTGCCGACGACGGCACCCTCCGCAACCACGATCCAATCCCCTGGCGGAACGACGTGCTTGATCGGACCGACGGCGCGATCGCTGACGGCACCGCCGACGGGCGACGGCCACTTAGGCCGGCAATCGGCGCGGGTTTTGGCGCGGGTGACGCAGGCGGTGTCGAGTTCACGGCCGTCAGCGGCGATAAAACGTCGTCGGCATCACTGCGCGTCGCAGAAGCTGCTGCCGCGAGGTGCGCGCCTGTGCGCAGTCGGGTCCCGCTTCTGCTCGAATCTTCCGCGGCCGTGGACGGCGCCGTACTCATTTCACGCGGTATTGCTGCGAGCAGTGGCACGGCGCTCGACGACGTGACGAGTCCTGCATCGTCCGTTACCGGTATCGGTGGCGCGTGCGCATGGGCCGCGTGCACCGCCACGTGCAGCGACATGCGTGACGCGGCCCCATCGACCGAGTAAGCCGAAGCCTGGACGGTCGTCAATGCTCCAAGCGGAATATGGTGCTTGCCCGCGGTCGTGACCTGCGGCGGCAGTGGCGGTGCTGCGTCGCCCGCCGACGGCGACCGGCGCATGGTTCCCGGCGATGGCATGACCACGACCGGGACCCCCGCACGTAACGGGTCGTCAGGATTCGCGTCCTTCGGCTCGCTCTCGTCTTTATCGTCGTCATCGCTCGTATCCTGCGCAAGCGCCGCGCCCAGTGCTGCATTCGCAGCCCCACCCGCATCGTTCTCCTCGTAGACGACCCCACCGCCAACGTTACGCGCGCGGCGCGAGTAAGAGAATGCTGAACTTCGGCGCGAATTCGTCCAGGACACACGCCGCGCGCCACTACCGCTCGGATCGGGCTCTTCCCCGCTCGACGCGGTTGTCGCTGCCGACGACCTGCGCACGTTCCCCGCCGCGGGGCCCATGAGCGTTGACAAGGCAGCGCGCGACGCCGGGAGCGGGACGACCGCTGCTACGTCTACAACATCGAGGTCGTCGAGCGGTTCCGGAGGGAGGTACGGCCTCCCACCGAGCGTCAGACTGAGCGTGCAGGACGCCGTGCGCGACGCAGAGGTCGCGGCAGCGACGGTGGTTTGGGCCGTGGCTGTCGACGCAGTCGATGCGCGCCGCGAAATGACGGTGGTGGGTTCGGCAAGCGACAGCGACCCGCGCCGCGACGTGACAACCGTGTCAATTGCCATGCTCGAGGCCCGCGGTGCGGTGCCCGATGGCACAGTGGGGGAGACGGGCATCGGGTCGGGCGTGGGCGCAACTTCGTTTTCCGGTATAGCGGATGGGAGCGAGCTCGTAGTCGTGTTGCCCGTCATGGGCGGTGACCGCGGGAGAGAGCCGCGCGGCAGGCTTGTGGCCGAGGAGCCCGAGGTCGACGCCGACGAGGACCGCGCTTCAATGTGCGCAAGAATGCCGGCGAGCCGCGCGCTAGGCGGCTGGCCCGTGGCCGGGTCCCGCACCGCACGCGACGGCGGTGGCAGTTGGTCGGGCATAGCGAATGGGTGGGCGGTGCGTGTCATGTGCGGGCCAAGGCGTTGATCGGGATGCTGGAGTGAGGGAGATCAGGAGAGTGCGTGGGCCGTGCTTTGGTCCAGTTGGATTGGCGGGGTCGGTGGTGGTCGTGGCGTCGTTGGCGTCGTGCGTTGCGTTCGTTGGTCGGGCAGTTGTGGACGAGTCGACTCCGGATGGAGTGCGAGCCCCGCCGTGGCCGCAGACACGGGCTGGGAACACGGCAACCGGGAGATTCGGGAGCGGCCAAGCGAGTGCTGCCAGTTGCTTTCGGCGTGGGACGAGCGTGCGGTCTCTGGACGGTCGGCAAGATGGGCGATCAGTCCACTAAATGCTGTGCGTTTGGTTGGCGGACCCTTCCTTCTCTCCGCGGGCACGTTGCGAACCGCCAGTTCGGCTGCACAGGCACTTGCCGCGAATGGGACCAGCCCGCCAACGGGGCGCAGCAAAACGACGGGCACGTCATCGGCGGGCCGTGCTGGCAGCCCAAGTGACTTGGAACGGCCGCCTGCCGTGAGACCGAGAGACAAGGTCGGCAAGTGGATGGACGAGGTGGATGGAGAGCAAGGAAGGCAAGGAAGGAGAACGGGACTAATGGACTGCCACAAGGCAGTCTTCGAGTCCAGCCAATTGCAACTACTCGTGCCTTTCAGACTGGTCCACGAGGGCAAGTCGCCCAAACGCTGGTGTGGAAATTATTTTCCCCAGAATCGACGATGGTTTCCAGCAGACAATTCCAAAACGCCGCTGCATCAGGATCGCGTCAGCTCGTACTTGATCTGTCGCGGTATGGTCAAGACAGCGACGCCTATTCGGTTTCCAATGGAAAAGGCCAGACTGAATTTCATTCCCCCCCCCCCCCCCCCCCCGCCTGGATCGCCCTCTCTCCACCACCCTGGCGGACATGCTCGTTGTTGACGAGTGGAGACGCACCCGTGCTCATGGGTGTCGCTGTCGATAAACACAGCTGAGCAGTGTCCGTCAGCATGGAGTGCCCGCTTTTCTCTCTCTCTCTCTCCTAGAACCAGACGTGCGAGTCGACGACGAAGAGACCAACCATCATCATCACCGGCCTTGCAACCACCCTGCTGTTGCTGTACAAGCCAGAAAAATGCTGCACCGCGTGGAGGCCGTCAAGTTTGGCACCAAGATCGAGAAGAAGGTGGTCTGAAACAGCTGAAGGTCAATCGACGATGGTGACACGCTTGTGACACGTTGTGTTTGTGGCATGATTTCATTGTTGCATTTTGCCAGCGTCGTACTTGGGCTTGCAGAGTTTTGCATTGTCAGCATCAGTGTTTGCACAAAACAGAACGAACAAAAAGGTCGACTGACGGTACATTGAGCGAGACCTTGGACCACCAATGTCAGCGACTTTCAACGCACCATCCGAACAGAATCGTGGACAACTTGCGAAACATTCATGCCTACGCCGTGGTCCTGTACCAGCGGCAGCGAAGGATCCGCTGCAGAATATGGTCCGCGCACCGTTTGGTATGGCTAGAATTGGGATATCGTCGACCCGAAAATCAAGGGTACCAGGTTGATTAACACAACGCCACGTCGCCCCGCAATGCAGCCAGCAGGCCCTAGAGCTGTCAAAGGCCAAGCATGAGCGAAGAATGCACGATGCACCAGCACAAGTCAATTTGAACGCGAATTGGAGCTGACCACGTCCTTGACAACAACAGCACGCGAAACTATCACGTCAGAGTTCGAGTTTCAGCATGCCCCATCGCTCTGATTGTCGTGCCTCGCGCGCCTCCAGGCCACAATGACGGTCAATGGCTCGCCCAAACGTAGTTTTCGAAAATTATGTTTTCGCGGCCAGAGATTATTCCAAACTGTCCCAGAATCGAAGCCGAAAAAATTCTTGCTTGTTAACACCACATGTTCCTCATTCGCGACAGGTTTTCCTGGTAGGTCGCTACCTAAACTGAAGTGGACGACAACAATGGTTTCAAAGAGAACAAGCCGGAATTCCATTCGAATGCGACTAACTGTCACCTGTATCTCCACTCTCCACCACTTTGGCGGTCTCGCTCATTCGTTGTGGACGCGCAAATGTGGACTCAGATCCGCGCAAGGCGATCAACAATCATCATCGCCTATGCAACCATTTCGCCTTTGCGGCCAGCCAGCAACGACCTTCAAGCACCGCAAAATCGTCGAACCATCATGGGCTACCTTCCCCAACTTGAGCAGCAGTACATTTTTTACGGCGTGAACTTTCGCCACAAATTGAATGTCGCGGTACGTGTCGCTTTAGCAACCGCGATTGTACGTTGTCTCCAACATGACCGCCCTTTTCCACTTCGCCTTGTTGTGATTTGAGCTGACGCAACATCTGTGCACTGATCACTAGCTCCTCATGACACCGATTTGGATCGTCAGCTACCTCTCGCAAGGTTTGTTTGCGGCTGTGTCCGACGCCAACCTCTACGCTCTCTATGTGCGCGTCACCGCATGGGTCGTGCAAATCCGCGTTGGTCATTATGTAATTGAGCGACGCGCTCCTGCCATGACCGTATCGGCATCACAAGGTTTGTCGTGCGCGGGTCCTGCGCACGGGACTTTGAAGCTTGAAAAAATATTTTGAACCAACTGAATTGCTCTCGTCTGGACGATTCTGATTTGTAGCAGCAGTCATCGCGCCCTTGTTCGTGTGGCTCCGGATCCTATTTGCGCTCGGGTACCGGTATAAGCCTGACATGAGGCACCGGCTCGAAGCTGAGATTGAGGAGTTGGCGGCTGTCAAGTGTGGCACCAAAATCGAGAAGACGATCATGGTTTAGTCCGTGATCGATAACACGCCGCTGTAGATCTGATGGGCTTTTTGATATTTTATAAATAGTTCAGTTGCAAACCGATGCAATCGCCAAGGTGGATTATTTCGTCGTTGCGGGATCATCATCACCTCTGCTTGAAATAGAGAGCCGGCCACAATGTGTCGGTCTGGCTTCACGGTCGGACATCGTCTGAAAGTATAAATTGCCCAACTTGATTTCCAGCTTGACATGGCATGGTTCAACTTGATGCAACTGCTGCGCACGACGACCATCAAGCGAGACTGCGCGCCGTGAGCCGCTCATGGTTGCATTCGTTTTATTTGACCTTAAGAGCACCAAACAAGCACGATCCTGACTCAAATGCGGGTCCTCATTGACGTGGACAATCCTCCCGGGCTTCGAGGCGAGGCGCGTGTGGCAACGCCGACTGCCCGGCCCAGTGTCTGCGAACCGGCAAGACCGGCAAACGCCTCTCCTCTCTTCGATCCGGACCCGGAACATCTCAACGCGCACGACTAGCTGCTCTCTCGTCGACGAGCTGCCCACCCGCTCTTTCCACCCAGCCGACTCAGCCAGCAGCATCAGCAGCAACCGCCGCAGCTTTCCCGCAACAACCACCTCGCCGCCATGAGCATCTTCAGCTTTGAGCAGCAATATGTCTTCTACGGCGTCTACCACCGCCAAAAGTGGAACGTCCTGGTGCGCATGCTGCGTTCTCCGCTTCCCGCGCCATTGGCGTCGACGACTGACTGATTTCCCTGTCCGTGTCGTGGCTCGTCTGCGCTGCTAGATTGTACATCTACTCGCGTCGGCTGGAGTTATGAACGACGTTGACTAGTCAACGACTCACGCGCATGCTCTCCACCCCTGTTTTAAGCACATGGTCTTCGTGCCCATTATCGTCTGGACCATTGCCGTGTGGCTCTCGAACACGGGCGAGCTCGTCTCGCTTCCCTTTGTCAAGCTGATTCCGCCGTACCACGGGTGGGTGCCCGAGGCGAATGGCGCGTTTTTCGGGTTCGCGGCGCTGCTCGCGTACTACATGATTCTGGACCCGTTTGCGACGGTGCGTGACACCTGTCCGCGCCCAAGCAACCGACACTCGCTGACTTTTAATCTTGGTGAATGTAGCTTTTCCTGACGGGCATCTGCGTGCTCATGTTCGTGACCGCCGGCCATTTTGCCGCGAACGTCCCCAACCACAACCTCTACGCGCTCTACGCGCACGTTACCGGGTGGACGTTACAAATCTTTGGCCATTATTACTTTGAGGGCCGGTCCCCGGCGTTCACCGAGTCGTTGTGGCAAGGTACGCCTTGGTGTTGGGCCGTGTCGTCCCGAAACCCACCACTGACATCCTCGTTTATTTAGCCGTCGTGGTCGCGCCGCTGTTCGTGTGGTCGGAGCTGCTCTTTGCGCTCGGGTACAAGCCCGACATGGTGCACAGGCTCGACGCCGAGATCACCAAGATGCAGGCGATCAAGTTTGGCACGGGCAAGAAGGACAAGGAGGAGTAGACGCGCTTGAATCAAGCGCGTATGATGAAGACGCTGCGCAAAGACGATGTGGTCCGTTCAGGCCATTCATGGGACCTGGGCATCGGCGTTTTATAGAGTTTGACTGATTTTACAAGCGCCCGATCTTGGAGATTTGCAGTGGGAGCGTCGTCCGTCAGCGTCGGCTGTTGCGTCGTGCCGCGTCCCAACAGCAGTTTCTCTCGACCAAGAGTGGGACGAACATCAAAGGCTGCATAAGAACAGACGCAAGAACGGATGCGATTCAGGCACGTTGTCAACACAAAAGTCGAACGGCAAAAGCACAATAACATATCTACAAGACGCGAAAAGCGACCAGGTAGCGCAAAATATCAACGACTCCACGCCTCAATGCAACGCGCACGACTTCATCATGCCTTGGCCTCCTCCTTTGCCGGCTCCGCGGCCGCAGGCGCCGCCGGCGCGGCCTTGTCGCCGTCCTCCTTGTGCGCCTGCTGGTAAAGGACGGGCCACTTGCCCTTCCACGTCGCCCACGCGTCCATGTCGGTCGCGAGCATCGCCATGAAATGCGCAATATTCGCCATCGACATGGTAATCGGCGAGAAGAGCGTCGCTTCGGCCGGCCGCGAAGGCAGCGGCGTGTAGGGCACTTGCGGGCCCTCGACAAAGTTGGCGGGCCGCACGGCCGCGTACTCGACGTACGGGTTCTGCTTCCCCTCGCCCACCTTTTTCTGCAGGTAGTTGGCGCACGCAATCGTGTCCTTGAACGGCGGGAGCGTCGCACCAATCATGCCTAGCACGGCACCTTCGCCGAGCCCGCGCTTGTCGTCGCCGTCGACCTGCAATCCAATTGACGAGAGCATGACGAGCCGAATGGGTGTGGCGGGTTTCAGTTCGGCGGCCGCCTCGCAGAGCAGCTTGGTCGCGTCGGTCACGAGCCGGTAGGGCGCCATGAACGCGCCCTTGAAGTTGGGCGTGTGCCCAAGCGTGCACATCATCGTGTCGCACCCGCGCAGGTGCTCCGCGAGCTGCGCGACGGAAAGGTCCAGGATCGACGCTTGGATCACCTGCAGGTTTGGGTTCGACGTCGGGAAGTCGGCCGGGGTCGATCGGACGATCGCGCGCACAGTCGCGCCGCGGTTGAGCATCTCGTTGAGCGCGAGCTTGCCGATACGGCCCGTGCCGCCGACGAGGAGGACTGTGTGCTGGGTCATGGTCGCTTGGTCAAGTGTTGTGGTGGTTGAGAGCGCTTGGGGCGTGAAAGTCGGATGTTGATGCGATGCTGGTCGTCGATGGGAGCGGCGCGCGTGCTTTTCTAGGAGCACCGGTCCAGGTTGGCGCCAAGGGCCGCTGTCGAGGAAAGACGATGAGGTGAACGAGACTAGGCGGCGAGCTTCCGCAACTTGCACCGGACGTCGCGTTGCGTTCTGGCAGGCAACAGGCAGCAACGAAGGGGCGCAAACGAAGGTGGTGGGCGCGTGTACCCACGATTGTTCTCAAAAACATTTGACTTTGCCCGGCCGAGAACGTTCACTTTCGACGAATGCCTGCCATTTGTCAGCGTCGTGTGTAATTTAGCGTTGACCTTACATCCAAGCGAAAGCGCCCGCCCTCATGCGCCCGCAGTCGGCACTCGGCGTGCCCTTTGCTCTGTGGCGCCAAGATGAAGGGTCCGGGCGGCGCCGGGTATTCCTCGTCCACCACTCCATGCGCTTGGCAGCTTGTATGCCGTCGTTGTTTTTGACTGCCCGGCAAAGCACGTCGCCAAGTTGTCGCTGAGTCAAGTGGATTGGCGTGCGAAAGAACGTGCGCACAACCGACGGGTGCATGTTGGAGGTCAGCGAGACGACACGGACGCGATCCAGGCAGGACGGGGACGGTGGTCGCCAAGAATGGGTGGTGAAGGTGATGGCTCCCTTTCTGGCCCTGTGCGATACTGTCGATTCTTGCCCACATGAAAAATGATGGCTGGTCGTCCCAATGGTGGCCGCACTACTTTACCATTGTATTCACCGACGCATCTTTGTTCTCCACCCCAAATGACGCGAAAAAAACGCATCTGAACATGTCCACAAGCGCGCTCATCGTCGCTCGTGGCTGCCCCATCACTCGCCAGTCAATGTCTTGTCGTTTTCGGATCGCACATCACAGGGAACTTGCTCTTCCACTTTGCAAAGACCGCGTCGTCCGTGACGAGCTTCACTAGAAACTCGGCCACTGGCGCCATCGACACCGTCACGCTCGACCCCATCATTCCAAATTCGGCGCTCCGATGCTCGAATACTTCCGGCGAATCCCTCGACAAAGTTGGCCGGACGCACGGCCGCGTACTCCACCCCCTCATGCGTTCCACCGCTCAGGTACTCGGCACACGCCTGCGCGTCCTTGAAATGCGCCATGACCAGGTTGAACAGGCACAGCACGGCCCGTTCAACCAGGGAACGTTTCGCGTCGCCGTCAATGATCGACCCAATATGCGCGCTCAAGAGCACGAGTATGATCGGGGTCGCTGGTTTCACCTCGGCCGCGGCCGCGCACAGTTTCTTGACGGCGTCTGTGACCAGCATTGCGGGCGATTTCATCGACCCCGCGGGATCGCGCGGGTGACTATGTGCAGACAGGATCGTATCGCAGCCGCGCAGGTGCTCAGCGAGCTGCGCGACGGTCAGGTCGGTAATCGACGCTTGGATCACTTGCAGTTTCTGGTTCGACGTGGGGGAGCCCTTGGGAGCCGAACGCACGATCGCGCGCACGGTCGAGCCGCGGTTGAGCAGCTCGTGCAGCGCGAGTTTGCCGACGCGACCCGTGCCGCCGACGAGCAGGACCGTGACCTGTTCGTGTTCTTGGGTCATTGGGTGAATCTTGGATGTCGATCTGGTCTTGCGAAGGACACCGATTCCGCCGCGGATCCTCTGCACTTTTTTACCATCCCAAGGGCACCAAGGCAAAGCTTGGCTCCCTCGTTTTAGGGCGGCAATTTTTTCGCCAGAATGCTGGCGTGAGGTATAATTTGAGAGCACAGAGCGTCCATGGTTCGCGAAAGTGCACCAGATCCAGGGTCCTGTTCTGGCGGCGGCTTTGTTGATGACAAACTGCCAAGTAGGCGCTCGCAACTTCTCTCGACTCGCAGACCTGTCCGTCTGGTCTGCCTGGGCAGTGGCGACGGTTGCATTGTTGAGGATGACTGAGCAACGCACGCAGACGTGTTGTTCGTGCACGGAAGGATCCTTGCGCGACGCGCCCGGTGTCGCTTATGGTTCTTCTTGTGCCGCACTTCACTTCTCGTCAATAATACATGTCTACGGGGCAAAGGGTGGGCAGAGGGCCAGAATCAACGCCATATATGTATTTACGCGTTTGCTGTTCAGCAAATGTTGCCGAGGACGAAAGGAGAACCATCGGCGTGTGTGGTTTAGGAACCAGAACAAACCATCGTGTGCAATAGGATCAACGCCCAATTACCACCACCAAAATCACCAGCCCACAGAAACATCAAGTGGCCAAGGTGGCTCACCACTGTCTCTTTCGACATTCAATGTGATTAACGACACCAAGACGACTGAAAAGGGCAAGATCGGTGCCAATATGTACACAGCAACTGGCTGTCGCAATAAATCTACAAGACCAATCCAACATCAATCATGCCGTCCCTGCGACCGCGGTGGGCTCGCTCGATTTCAACTCATCCTTCTCCTCGTTCCCCTTCTTTTTCTTGCCCCCCGCTTCCTTGATTGTCGCCGGATCATATATGACTGGCCACTTCCCCTTCCACTTCCCAAACACCGCGTCGTCCGTGACCAGCGTTGCCAAAAACTCGCCTACCGCGACAGTCGGCACTGTGACGCCCGACCCCATCAAGCCCAACTCGCCCCGCCGGCTATCCTCCACCTCGAACTCCCCCACCGTCTCGACCCCCTCCACGTAATTCGCCGGCCGCACGGCGACCCACTCGACGAACTCCTTGGGCGCCGCGTCACGCAAGTACTCGGCACACGCGAGCGTATCCTTGAACGGCGGCAATATCGCCTGCATCGTGCACAGCAGAATCTTCTCGCCAAAACCACGCTTCGCATCGCCCACCACCGCCAGTCCCAAATGACTGCTCAAATGAACGAGCCGGATCGGGCTGGCCGGCTTGATCTCAGCGGCGGCAGCAAAGATCTTTTGCACGGTGCTCGTCACGAGTTGCCCGGGGGTAGCACGGGCTGCGGCCGCCGTGCGCGGGTGGCCGAGCGTCACGACGACCGTGTCGCACCCGCGCAGGTGCTCCGCGAGTTGAGTAGCGGTCAGGTCCGTGATAGATGCCTGGATCACGGTCAGGTTCGCGTTGGACGTGGGGAAGTCGGTTGGGACTGAGCGCACGATCGCGCGGACAGCGTGGCTGCGCGCGAGGAGTGCGTGGAGCGTGGGTTTGCCGACGCGGCCGGTGCCGCCGAGGAGGAGGACTGTGCGGTGCGGGTGTTCTTGGGTCATGGCTTGGAACTTGGAGAAGGTAGGTCGCGTGGTCACGCTGTTGTCGAATGAGACGCGGGTCCGGTTCTTGCTGCTGGTGGAGGAGACGTGTCGCAAAACGCCGGCCTTTCTTATACCGACGCCAAGGGCGAAGAGGAGAAGCGAGGTTCCCGCGTCTTGGGCCGTGCATTGTTCGTCGGAACGGCGGCGTGTGGAACTATTTTGCAACTCTGATGCGCGCATAGGGAGGCGCCAAGGCAACAGTGGATGTCGCGCCTGGAGGAGCCTCACCACGTCCGCGTCCCTGTCAATCGCCCAGCGTCGACCATGTTGATGACAAATGGAGGAGCGCCTTGCGCGCGGACCTGTTCGACTGCCCTGGGCGAGGCACCGCGGCGACAGCGGTGGCAACGGCGACAACACTTCGAACGCTGTCGGGTGCACTCGGATGATGATGACTGAAAGGACCCAGGTTGCTCGTGTGCCACGAGACGCGTATTCGCGCCCAACTCTGGCCGCCCACTCTCAATTAGCAATAAACCGACGCCAAATTGTGTTTTCCGTTCGTTTTTAGCCAGCCAAGCAAAGCCGCACGCGCGAAGGGAAACAAGGTATGGAAAGGAAGGCAGAGAAAGAAAAAATAAAACGAAAGGAACGAGGAGCGGAAAGCGACCGTGTCCAAAAATGCACTCCCCCAAAAACAAAAACCGGAGCCGTCCGCCCGCCCGTTACCGCGCAGCATCGACGAGCGTCGCCGTCGACGCGCCCGCCGCGGCCAGCCGTTCTTGCTGCCTCCGCTTGAACCGGCGCCGCTCGACGGCAGTGCGGAACAGCCCAGCGAACCGTACGCGCGCAACGTGCAAGTTGACACGGTCGAGTTCGTCGATGCGGAACTTGTACTGCTCGAACCTGGAAGATCAAGCGGGTGAGTGGGTGGCAAGTCCATTGTGGAGATGGATGGTGGAGCGAGTGGGAGCGTACGTCAGGTAATCCTCGATTGGGACAACGTGCAGGCACAGCGTCATAAGCGCGTCCTGGAACGCGAGGTACCCGTTGCGGCACTTGAATTTCAAGTCCTACAGCTCCCGCTTGTTAGCTTCCTTTCCCCTCCTCGAAATCCCTCCGCGAGAACCCGGCGTTCACGTACGTAGTGCAAGATATTGAACCGCCGCCTGCGCGCCCTCAACTCCAACCGGTCCATTTCCTCGACCGCGTTCAGGACCATGGGGCTGACCCCCGACAGACCCGCCGGGTCCTTGTGCCAGAGCGCCAACAAGCTTGCGACCGAGTGGTCCGGGTCGTAAATCTGGAAGTCGAATGGCGGCGCCAATTTGCGTAAGAGCGCAGGAATCTGTTCCTGCGGGATCCGGCCGGTAGCCGTGGGGTCGAGTTCGACCCAGGTCACACGGAACGACTTGAGGTCGTCCTCAGAGATCAGTTGGTGGTGCTTGGACGTGAAGACGTAGTCGAATTGGTTGATCAGAATGGCAATGAGCAGGTTGAGCAGGATGTACGAGCACGAGACGAAGAACCTGGTGGAAGTGCGAGGTTGGGTGGGTGAGCCGGGTGAGGAAGGGGCGAGAGGTGGAGAAGTGCGACGCACGTCATGAACAGCGTGAACGCCATGTAGCGGTTCCCGCAATCCGTCTGCAAGTAACTCGTGCCGAGCACCAGGCACTGCGGCGCCTCGACCTTGACGTCGTTCATTACGTCGTTCCTGAACAACCAAACACGTCAAGTCAGTCGCTGCAAGCGCTAGACGACCTGCAACCGCATCCACGCACCAATTATCGCCCGTGAGCAACCGGAACAGCAACAGCAGCGCCTGGCCCGGCGTGCGGAAACTGGCATTGTCGTTGTAGTTGGCACCGTATCGCACGAGCCCAAACAGCTCTATAACCGTCGCGTGCCCAAAACGTTAGTGCAGATTCAATACGATGTGCAAGAAATGCCCGCCCATACCTTGCATGACGAGCGTGAAGAACAGCAATACGATCGTCAAGACTATAAACACGCGCGAAATATCCATGATCGACGTGCCCATCGTCTGGAACAGCGTGTGCAACCCATCCACGCGCCGTGCAAGCCGGATCACATACGCGATCAGGAACAGCTTTTGCAGGCGCGAAAAGTAAAAGTCGTCGACTACAGCCATCACCGTCAGCCTTCGCACTCATGCGACCGACTTGGGGCGGAGCGGGCGTGGACGTACCAAAGATTTGCACCGCAACAAAGACGAGTGCGAGCACCGTGACCCCGAAATCGTACCAGTTCCAATAGGACTGGTAAAAGAACAACTTCGGGCCCATGGCACCCACGCGCAGCAGCAGCTCGACCACGTAGATGAGCACGAACGCGAGAAACACATTTTCCTTGACCTTATCGAGCCATGCCGGCTGGTCAAAGTGCTCGGTACTGAGCAGGATCACGTGCAACGTCATCGTGAACGTGATAAACTACGCGACGAAAACCGTCAGCATCCGCACCTTCCCCCCCAACATCGAGCGAAGCAAAAAAAACGTACCGAGTACAAGTACGTCCCAAACCGCCTCTGCACGCCCAAACACGTTGCCGCAATCCACGACCGCGACGGCGTGCGCACCGCGCGCGGACGCAACGACAGAATCCGCTTGGCCACATTCGCCCACGTCTTTTGCGGCGGCGTCAAAAAGGCCTCGCCCGTCCGCTCGTCCATGGCGCGAATAATCACACCAATGAACAGGTTCAGTGTATAGAGCGACCCGACCGCCATGAACGTGACAAAGTAGAGCGAGTGCCACCACGCCCACCCCGGCGCTTCCGCGGGAGATCCTGCGGGCTGTTGCCCGTCGAACCCTTGGATCGCCATGGCCGACGCCATGAACGTCGACCACGACTCGCGCGATGCGAAAATGAACAGCGTGAGGAGCGCGCCACCGAACGTGTCGAAGTTGTACGACGAGTAGGCGTTGGCCCAGACGCGCGGCGTCCAGATCGCGATCGAGTTGGCTTGCGTAGCGAAGAGGCCGATGCAGGCGTCGCGCGTGGCCACCGACGAATCGTTACACGACATGAGCACGCCGTCGCCAAACAGGTACATCCCAAACAGCGCGTACGGGATCAGGATCAGCAGCGAGAAGAGCACCGCCGACAGAATTCGCGGTAGACCAAAGACGAGCGCGGCGAAAATCGATTGCACCGTGACGAAGTACGAAATGATGCGCAGCGGCCGCAAGGCACGCAGAAGACGCACGGCGCGGCCAAACTCGTCGGTCGCCACGAGACCGGCGGCCATACTGGCCAGCACCGTCAAGTCGAGCACGTTCCACGGGTCGCGCAGGTACCCGAGCGGTCCAAGCGCGGCGACCTTGATCAAGAACTCGGCGCCAAAAACGGCGATCACGGCAATATCGAAATGGAAGAACGTGTCCCCCAACTGCCCAATCACACTCCCGTTCTGCTGCGCGTGCAGGCGGCGTAGCGGCGTATCCATGGCCGCAACCACAATCGACCCGGCAATCGACACCAAGATCAGCGCCTGGAACACGCGCGACTCAACGACCCTCCTCGCAATCGCCGTTATCCCATACGTCGTGGTATTCGACGCGAGCGACGGCCGCCGCGGCAAGGTCGGCTGCAGGACATTATCCCCAAACGACAGGTACGTCAGCGACTTGCGGTTCAGGAACCGGTCGGTCGTCGAGGTGCGGTTATTGTTGCGCGGGCCGGACCCGGACGCCGACGATTGCAGCGACGTGTCGCTTGACCCGGCTACACCGCCGCCGGTTTCGCCGAGCATAATGTGGTCGCTGTGGTTGGGCCCTGCGGGCGTGGGGGAACCCGACCGCCGCACGAGCTGGTGCCAGAACCGCGGCGCGGTCGGCCACCACCGGCTCTGCCGCAACTTGTAGAGCAGCTTACCCGTGAGCGAGAGATGCACTTTACCCATGGCCTGGTCCTCGACGAGCTGCACTTGCCGCTGCCGTTTCTCGGCGTCGGTCAGTTCAAAGACGTCGAGAATCACAACGACGAGCAGGTTGCCGATCACGTAGCTACACACGTCGTGTGCACAAGAGTCAGTTGTCCGTTCCCTACTTCACCCACCCCCCGACCCAATCAACGTACTTGAACAGCGCATAACAGCACACAAAAAACACCGCCGACACGACGGGCCCGACGACCTGGCCACTGCGCACGGCCATACTGGACCACACCTGATCCGTCCAGTTATCCCCCGTCATCACGACAAACAGCGTGACAATCGCCGACTTGAACTCGTTAAAGTGCAGCCACTGGTTGGTCCCCTGGTAGACTCCCCCAAACAACTGCATCGCGACCGTGCTCGCGACCGCCAACGTCACAGCCATAAACAGCCCGACCGACCCGATCCCGACAAACGTGCGCGTCGTCGTCGTCAACAACTTGCGCACTGGCGGAACCGCCGTGACCAGCTTATACGTCCTTGCCACCTGGAACCCGGTAAGGTACCGGTTATGCGGGACCGCCAAGAGCGGGACCGTGACCACGGCCAACAGCGTATCCCAGGCGCGATCACTCGCGGCCGCGCGTTTCGACTTGGCGGCCAGCCAGCCGAGCGCCGTATCGACCGCAAAGAAAATCGTGAACATGACTTCGCCAGGCACCATGGCGATGCGCCATTTCGGTTTCACGCCGAGCCCGGCGACCTGGATCGACAAGGCCGTGTAGACGCCTGTGAGACAGAAAAACGCGAGTTTCCAGATCGGGTTCTTGAGCAGGACATGCGCGCGCGGCCGCAACGCCGCTATGAATCGCGTCAGTGCGGGTTGCGGCGGAGCGTTCGGGTCCGGCTTGCTCATGATCGCGGTCGCCGTCGCGTCCGAGTCGAGGACGGCCATCGACTGGAACATGGACGCGGATAAAGTAGCCGATCCGGTGGCGTCGTCCTTTTTCGGGACCGCATCGGATTCGTCCGAGTCGGTGGGCCGGTCGGGTAACGGCGGGGGTTGTTCGAGCGCGCGCAGTTTGCGCCGCTCCGCGTACTGCGCGCGGACCGACGCAAACGATTCGGTGATGACGGCAATGAACAGCTGCACGAGCAGGAACCCCAGAATCACGATCACGGCCACAAAGTAGACGGCGGCCCATCCGCCTTCGGCCTGCATCGTCGCGTAGAGAAACTACCATCACACACACACAGATGTGAGTCCCACCAGCTCCCCCTCTCCCCAACTATAATCGAACGTACTTCGGACCAAGTCTCCGTCGACGTGACCATGAACACCAACAACAGCGCGGCGGCAATATTATCGAAACTCGCCTCGCCATTATGCGGGTTCGGCTGCATCGCCATGCACACCTGCGGTGCCGGACACACGTACCCCTTGACAACCCCCTCGGGCGTCGCCGCCATCGCGTTCTTCCCAAACCCGCCTTCGAGATCAGGCCACTTGGGCGCCAATCTCCTCTCTCCATCCGCATCCCAATACCCGCCACAGTACCGCGTCGGAGCGACCGCCGTCTCCCCACCCATTTTCGGCCCAAGGTCTACCAAGCACTGGCGCCTCAGGGAGCCCTTGAACGCGAGCACGCCCGTGATGGCCGCGACGACAAAGAAGAAGAAGACAAACACCATGACGTGCCGCAGGAGCCGGCGCGAGGCTTTGAGCGAGTCGAGGATCATGTTCATGCCCTCGGTCAACGCCAAGAACCGGAACGGCCGGAGCGCGGCCAAGCCGCGCAGAAGCCACAACAGTCCCCACCCGCCGCCGCCCGTGGACTTGGCGTCGCCCGTCGTGATCCCGACAATCATGTACATCCAGAACGCCGAGATCGCGAGCGCATCGAGCCGATTGAACGTGTTCCTGAGCGCGGGTTTCAGGAGCAGGGCCGCGTGCGGCCGCGGCGGTAACGGCGGCGGCGGGGTCAGGCTGCGCGGCGGGAGCGGCGGCGGCAAGTCAGCCGCATCCGGGTCCGCCTCTTCCGTCGGTGGATCGTCGAACGCGTCGTCGTCATCAAGCGTTGCGGGTTCCGGCATCAGGTCGTGGTCGAGCGCATAGTATTCGAGCTGGTCCGGGTCGGGCGCGGTCGGCATGGCGAGGCCGCCAAAGGCCACGAGTTTCGCGCCGAGTTCGAGCGTATACAATGCGAAGATCGGGATCAGGACCAGTTCGTACGGCGACGTGAGCAGCGTGAACTTGTTGGCCTCGTTCGGCTGCCACGCGCGGACCGCCATGGCCAGCCATTGCGCGAGCAGCAACAAAATCGTCGCCGCTTTCGTCTTGCCCGAGGTCACGAGCCGCGCACAGGCTTGCCGGAACGCCGACGTCGGCGGAAACAAGTAGAGCGACTTGCCGAGCAGTACGATATTGTTGACGATCACGACCACGTTCAGCGCAGGGCCCGGCGCCGGCGCGGTTGCGATCGGC
The DNA here is from genome assembly GCA_000151295.1 of Allomyces macrogynus ATCC 38327. Taxonomy (NCBI): domain Eukaryota; kingdom Fungi; phylum Blastocladiomycota; class Blastocladiomycetes; order Blastocladiales; family Blastocladiaceae; genus Allomyces; species Allomyces macrogynus. The sequence goes on along the minus strand of GG745339.1, from coordinate 1,204,205 downwards.
GACACTGGTTTCGCCTGCGCGTGCGTCGAGACGGTCGGCGACGGCGGACACACTTCAATTCTCGGCGTGGCGACGCCCGTCGACGCGCGTCCCGACCCCGCGGGGGACTCCTTGACAGCCTTCCCCGCCAACGACGCCATCAGTTCATGCGACGACGCGCCCATAGTTTCCGGCACGCCCGCCAGCGGGGATGTCGGTCCGGGCCTCGGCGACGCACCGACGGGCCCGACCGCACTTAACGGCGCCGACAGTGCCGACGGTGCCGTGGACGTCCGGGAAATCGCCGACATGGCGGACGCCGACGGCGTGCGCCGATGCCCGCCCTTCTTGACTGACGCCGTCGACGACGCACGGTGCGGCATCAGGCTCACCTTCGCGTGCATATGGTTACGCTCATCCCCCATAATTCGGACGGCGAGCGCCGACAATCCGCGAGATAGCGCCGACGCGGATGCGGGTGGCGGCGCTTGGCACGACGGGAGCGCCGAGACGTCCGTCAGGGCCAGGGGTGCCGGGACGGCCGCGGCCGCCGCGGCAGCCTCTTCGTCGGGCACTTCTTCGACGACGACCGCGTCAGACCGCGGCGGGAGCGCAGGCGCGGCCGATTCATCTGCCGCGGCTGCTCCTTGCCCGGCTTCGAGGTCGGTTATTGGCGGCGGCGGGCGCAAGGGACTCCCAATCATCCCCGCGACATCCACGACCGAATCCCCCGTATCCGCGGCGAGGACCGACGCGGTGACCCACGCGTCCCGGTTCCGGATCGTCGCGCGGCGGCGGAACCGGCGGCGCAACTGCTGTGCGCCCGGTGCCCCACCCGAAATCGAATCCACGCGGTGGACCAGCGGGGACCCAACACTACTACTCCCACCATTCGTCGCGGCCGTCGACGACGCCATCGAGACATTTGTCGCGCGGCGCATAACGACGGGCGAGGGTACCGGTCGCTGCGCGATGAAATTCTGCGACAATGCATGCAATCGGCCAACAGCGGTCGTTAGCGCGGCCTCGGCATCGTTCGCCACCGTGACCAATACGTCCGGGACGAACCCGGACCGCGTCGCGTTGCTCCCACGCGTCGCGCCGACGGACACGGTCCGTGGCGGCGCTGGGTCGAGCGAGTGCATCGATTCGACGCGATCGAATCCGCGGCGCCGATGCACACTATCGGCCGATGCGCGCGTTAGCGTTTCCGCGGGGGACGCCGTCGTCGCCTGGAAGGTGGCGAGCGGCGACGGGGACCGCGGCGCGGCGGATACGGCCGACGAAGGGGAGGGTGGGGGTGGAGCAAGATTGCGCTGGCGCGCGGTCGCGTTCGAGTTGGATCCGCGCCTAACTCCCGCGGCAAGGGACATAGACCGCACGGGCGCGGGCGCGCGGATCTCCGAGTCGTCGTAGATGCGTAGGTGCAGGTCGGTCGGGCGGATGCGCGGGCGGTGCGGGTGATGGTGGTCGGCAGAAGCGGCGACAATGTCGCCCGAGCCGGACGCGGGCGCGGTGCCCGGGCGCGGCGGCAGGTGCGGCACGCGCGGCGCGTGCGAGGACGAGGGCGACGAGGACGCGGACGCGGGGATGGGCTAGATGGATTGATGGCGAGAAGTGGCGATTGGTGTGGTTAGTTCTAGTCGTCCCAGTGGCACCCGCGTCCTCCACCATCCAACGAACAACCAGCGAACGCGCGTACCATGAGCGGAATCGCCGCACCCATCAGCGCGCGCGGCGGCGGCGGCGCCGGGATCGTCAGTGGCGACCTGGGCGTCATGAGTGTCGGCGAACTGACCGCGTCAGCGCGCCGTGTGCCAGCGGGACTTGATGGTGAAGCGAGCGGCGGGATTGGAGGCGCCGGCAGGGCGGGGGGCGCTGCGGGCGGTGCGGGCGGCGCCAAGTCATGACCACGCGGGTCTGCCGAGGAGGCGGCATCGTCGTCGGTGCCGCTGCCGCCGTGCTGAGGGTGCGCGCGGCCGCGGCGGCGCGGCATGGTCGTGGTGGTGCACTTGAGTTGTCGGCGCGGTGGATGAAGGAGCGGAGCGCGTCGGTGCTGTGCGGCGCGACAGCGTGGTCTGGGTCGCGCGCGAGCGAGTGGACGGGATCACAGTGTGCGGGCCGTGCCGGTGCGGTTGATTGTCGTCGTCGGTGCGGTTGACTGTCGTTGTCGGGGTTGCCGGCGACGCTGGTACTGGGAAGGGTCGATTCTTGGCGCGCGTGGACAGCGGTCGTGGAAGGTCTGCACGCTGGACAGCGGCGACAGGTCGGTCGCGCGCGGTGCGGCACAGAGCACAGTGCCGAGCGGGCGCGCCAATGTGTTGCGACGGGTCGTCGAGCGCGTCGTGTCGTCGAGCGTCGCCGTCGTGATGGCGAAAGGGTGAAGCGGGGCGGCGTGGGTCGTCGTTGTCGGTTGCGTGCGCAGGCGTATTACGCTTCATTACGCCACGGCAACTGCAAGCCTCTTCCGCGCCGCGCCGCTTGCCCTCAACGGCGCAGCCTCAACGCAGCCAAAACGCATTGAAAACGTGAAACGGACGGTTCCAGAACAAAACACCATGCAGGTGCGTCTCGCCGTGTCCCTCGCGGTCAAGATGAAACCGTGGCAAGGTCGATCCGGTGCAGACCTGGCGCGGCCGCACGTCGCCGAGGGGGGACGGTTCTGCTCGTGCCAGCTCGACGGCTCTCCCCTCACCCCTGTGGCCCGGGCCATGGATCGCTTGCTTTTGCTACAACACACGCGCCGCCCGTCAGATCCAACATCTGAAAAGAAGAAAGAATCAATTTTTTTGGATGCGCTTGATGAAATGGCCAGCCATGCGAGCCCGGCACTGGAATGATGGTGGTGAATGATAATGGTGAATGGTGGTGCTCCAACGACAACAATTGATCAACGAACAACAAAACACAACGAAATCCGGGGCCACGACGTCAAGGAACTGGCCCCACTCGCTCACATCAATCTCGCGCGCCGCGTCCTTGTCCTCGTCCTCGCCACCGTTCTTGACGCGCATGCAACGCGCGTGCGCCGCGCGCAAGACTTTCGAGCTCGGCCCCGGCTACTCCTCGGCGTGCACCCCAGCACGCTCCATCGTATCGTGCGCGGCCTGCTTGCCCGTCGTCCCGGCGCCAATCCCCGCGGCATGCACCGCATGCGTCGTCTGCGACGCAGCTTCGTGTACGCCAATCCCGCCGGCAATCCCGATCCCCGCCGCCGCCTGCGCCTGCGCAGCGGCGCGACGGAGCGCCAATTCCGAGAGACTCGCCGACGTCGAATCAAGCACGCGCGCCGCGTGAATCGCGCCCGGCGTCAGCGCACGCGTGTGCACGTCGGTCGTCGGCACGGCGCGGTTCGTGAGCGCCGCGCTGGTGAGATCGTAGAGAACGTGCGGCGAGAGCAGCGAGTCGACCTTCGAGTAGTGCGCCGACTTGGCTTCGACCACGACGATCGCGACGCGCGGGTCGCGGTGCGGGTCGACGATTGCGTCCGGGTCGTTGTTCGGGTGCGGGAACCACGCCTGCAGGTCGTTGGTCCACACTTGATCGACCAGGTCGTGGTAAGCCTGCGCGGTCTCGGTAAAGTTGGTGGGGGTGATGGCCGCGCCGAGGCCGGCCGGCTGGTCGGCGGTCAGGACCGCGGCAGTGCCTGAGACCGACACCCACTCGCCGGTCGCGTCGCGGTAGAACGTGAGGCAAACATGCGGGTCGTTGGCAAGGTCGTCGAGCTTGTGAGAAGTCGCGTTCGTCACAAAGCAGAGGTCCACGCCGTGCAGCCGCTTCTGCAGCTTCATCGCGCGCGCGACGAGGTGACCGTCGGCACGACGCGTCACCAGCATCGCGACTTGGATCCCGTCGAGCAGCGCGTAAAGCTCGTCGAGCTTCTTGGCGACAGTCGGCGTCTCGGCGCGGTCCTGCCCGGCGGCGGCGGAGTCGGTCGAGGACATGGCGGTGGTAAAGAAGGGCGGGGAGTGCGCGTGGATGCGGGGTGTCGAGAGCGGGGGCGGTCGCGAGCCGTGATTGGTGTTCGGTTGTTGGGGAGAGAGAGCGCGCGCGGTGGTGTGGTGCACGTCGCGGCAGACGGCGGGCGGGCCGCGGCGCGAGGCCAGCTTGACAAGCGCGTGGGGTGACCCCGAAGAGCGCGTCTTGCGCTCGGCGCGCTTTGGTGAGGACAGTGCGTGGGCCGCTCCGCTCGAACCGCGCCCAACGCGTCCGTCCCTCGCTCAGCCGGTGTGACATGTCTCAGGCTGGCCACGGCCACCGCCATCAGGCGCGGCATCACACCGCGCACCGGCCGCGCGCGCCGCCTGGCTCTCCTCATCCAACCACGAACGCACCACGATGCTCAGCGACAGCAACGACCTCACCGACACCCCGCACCACGGAGACGCCGCGAACCCCCGCCGCACCACCAGCGCCGCTGCACATCCCGGCTCGCCAATGCGCGACCCGGCCTCGAGCGCGATCGCGACAAGCCGCAAGCGACACTGCACCAGGACCGCCGAGGATGACCGCACCGACGACGACGGCAGCAACTGCGTCTACCACCACGGCGTGCGCGCCAAGCGGATCCGGCCAGCCGGAACGGTCGAACCGGCTATACTCACCGGCGCCGCCAGCGGTCCGCACGTCGCGCACGTTCGCGCCCACAGAACCCCACACCGACTCGACCCCACCACCGAACCCACGACCACCGACACCCCGCCGGCCGCTGCCGCCGCGGGCGTCCCGCTTCCCTCTCCCGACGCCCCCATCCCCGTGCTCGTGGCGGAACTCGAGTCCTGGACCGCGCGCGTGCACGACGAGCCGAACCCGTTCATTGCCGTGATCTCGGCACGGCTCTGCGCCGGGTCGATTGCCGAGTACATTTTGAACCGCGGGCAGGCCGCACCGGCACCAGCACCCGCTCGACCGGCGAGTCCCGTGCACCCGGTCTTCGCCAGTACAGCGGCTGCGGCCGCGCAGCTCGCGACGATCGCGGCCCGGTCGGCCGACTTGGCGCGCGCGCACGCGGCAATGGTGCAGCTGCTCGACTCGATGCGGATGCGGATTCGGTCGGATCCGGCGTTTGAGACGTTGTGTAATGACGCGGTGCGGTTGGCGGCAGCGGCGCCCGCGGGGAGGGGGATGGGGTCGTCGTCGATTGGAACGGGCGGCGGCGCGATTGGCACGAACGAATGTGGAACGGCGCCGGCGGCCGTTACCAGCCGGCAGTACTCGCCGACGAAGAACCGGCCCACTTTCGGTAGGCCCTGCTCGCCCGGCTCCCTCCAACCGACGACGAGGCAGTTTTCCTTCACTCGGCCGCCGAATACCCTTGCATCATCCGTGGCCGCCCCCTCGCCCCCATCCTCCTCCACCATCTCTAACGACGTCGACGACGCGGCGCGCGCCGCGCACGACTTACTCGTGGCTATGGGCCCCGACGAAATGGCTGCGGCCGCGGCAACCGTTGCGAGAACGACAACGAGAACGCCGCTCGACTGACTCGCGACCCATGTTGCCCAGCTGCGCTGGTTCCACGGCGCGGTGGCCGGGTGAGAGGACGTGGCTGAGGCGGCAGTGGGGGTCGCGCGCGTGATCGAGGTGCTGGATGCGCTTGGGCGGGATCTGGGGGTGGAGCGGGAGCGGAAGCGGTAGGGGTGGGTGGCCTGCGCGCGGGCGGGGCCGTAGAGGAAATGCTGGAGCGCGAGGAGCGGAGGGAGGAGGAGATTGTCGATGGCCATGTGTGGCGAAAAGTGCCCATGGGGAGGCGAAAGAAGGGCGAAAGATCAAGAATGATCCACGTCATTGATCAGAGCAAAGCGTGTCTCCCACCTGTCTCGCACGAATGCATTTTTTCCGCGGCAGCCCTTGTTGTGAACAAGCTGGCGACGATGCGACAAGCAAATAATGAATCAATTCAACCAGAGTCGACCCTATTGGTCGCCTCTTAGTTTCCAACCGATTTTTCGACCATTCCCCGACCGATACCTTTCAAAACTGCATCAAATTACTGTTCAGAAAACATGCTTTTCCGATGGTAAGAACAAATTGAACGGAAATCTCCTGGCTGAGAAATGACTTCGCGACGTTTGGGGTCAAGAGCTTCAAACGTCGCACCAGCCCCAAAGTGAGCCATCTTCTGCAGGAAACTCAAGGCAAACCAGCTGTACAAAATGGGACCATTTTCAGGCCGGTCAGCCCTTTCTACGGCGAATCGCGCAGAAATATGCAGGGTACACGCGGCGCTTTCATTTGCTGTGGTTGTGTTCATTTTCTCTTATTTGGTCGCCTCTTCGCGCGGGTGCTTGCAAGCCAGCACATGGTCACCAACGATCACCAACCAAGATCACGAGAGCTCCTCAATCACTTCAACTCTTTGATCCCACGTTTTGCGAAAAGAAACGAGCACGATGAATAGGACGCCATGGACCAGAAGATAGCAAGCGCATCCACCTTGGCACCTGACCCTGTGTCCACCACGACCCACGCCAAGTGCCAGCACATGCATCACCAAGCGCAACACAACCCCGCCCGAATAGCTTGAAATTCGTCACAAACCAGACGAGCCAGGCAAAGAGCGGGACGGCAGTGCCAATGCAGCTCGCACAGACTATAGTTTCAGCACGATTGGCCGCAACAACACGTGCAACACTGCAACAGTCCTGCAGTTGTGGACAGGGGCGTGGAATAGGTGGCCATGGTGGTGCCAAGCGCAACAGTTCCATTGCCAGTCAAGGACGCGGCGGTTCTGGTGCTGGCCGGGCGCGGCGGTTCCAGTGCTGGTCGAAGCTGCAGCAGTTCCAGTGCTGGAGATCAACGTTGTGGGTGGTCAGAGCGAGCACTCGTGTCAAGGGGAATACATTGCGTGCCAACGACTGTTTGAAGCATGTGTTGTGATTTCGGTGGGACACAAGATTGGCGAGGAGAGTGGGTCGTTGAACAGCGAGATGCGGCCGGCGCGTCGCGTCGCGTGCCTACAGAGGGACCAGATGACTTGTGTTGCAACAGCTACCTTTGCAACCGCCGCTCATACTCACTACGGTTTCGAATGAGCTAAAAGTTCAGGTGATGAAATTTACGTCGCTTATCTGCATTCTGATGGAATTTGAGCTGCCTTCGACGTGATTTTGGCTTCGGTGGCGAGTGCCTTGAGAGCGTCTCTGCTGGGTGAGTAATGGTTGAGGGAAATTACAATTGTGAAAAACCTGTATTCCTTGTTGCGCTCTATTCTTGCGCGGGGTTTGGCGACCAAGACTGGAGCGTTGGTAAAGATACATGGTGGCGACAATTTGGTCAAAAAGCCAGGAGTGAGTAGGTTACTCGTGAGGTTCAAGATCATCATGTCGTGAATGTGGCCGACCGCCTTTCCACAAGCTCATGCGGGGTTGGTTGTCGCGTCCGACGCCGTGCAGGGCTCGAATGACGTTGTAGGACGATTGCTGCAAGTCTGTGTGCGGAGGAGGTGGTGTGTCTGCTTCTGCTGTAGATCTTTCCGCACCACGAGTATCGTCTTGCCAGCTCGTTGCGCGCGCCCAGCATCGCAAGCGGGACAACTTGAGAGAGACTCGTTCAATGCACAATCCAAAAATCCATTTCTTTCTCAACTATTTGGCCACCATATCTACTCGTCGTCGTCTCCATCCGCGCCATCATCCTCATCCTCGAGCAGCTCCGCGACCACGGCCGCATGCTCCTCGTTCTCGTCCCGCTCCTCCTCCGCACCCTCCAGCTCCCGCTTCTCCTCCGTCACCACCACTTCGCGCTCCTGCCGCTCCACCGCCACGCGCCGCCGCTCCACCTGCACCCGACGCACTTCCTCGACCGCGCTCGCGACCCGGCGTTCCTCAGCCGCACGCACGACCCCAATGTACCCCGCCAACAGCGCGGCCCCCGCGGCGACCGACAAGAGCGCATGCGCCGCATCCGACCGCGCGAACCGGCGCACCCGGGCCACAAACCCATCGTCCACCGGCACGGGCGCGCGGGACGCCATCTCCTCATGCGACGCGCCCGCGACGACAATCTCGCCGATCCGCGCCGCGTCGTACACGCGGTCAATATACGCGACCAAAGACGGGAATTCGGTTGTGAGCAAGTACGCGAGGGTCGGCGGGTCGTCGCGCGGAGCGACGGGCGCGGGCTTTTCCGCGTCGGCGTCGGCGTCGGCGTCGGCGGGTGGGGCCGCGGATTCGGCGTCCGGGAATGCCGGGTAGTAGTGCATCGCGAGCGCGCCAAACATGACCGCGTCCAAACTCGACGGGGTATCCCCACCCGCCATGAACTCATAGTCGCCGAGAATCGCCGCGATCGTCGTGTACAGCGCGCGCGCGACATGCATCACGTCCGCGCGCGACCACGTGCACGCGTCGTCCTGCGCGGGCGGGGACAGGTTGAGCGACAGGTTCAGCGACGGCGTTGGGGCCGATGGTGCGGGAGGGCGCACGGTCGGCTTGCGGTCGCCGGCGAGCACGTGCGTGAGCCAGTCGGTGCGGTGCGCGGCGTTGAATTTGCGCGCGACAGCACGACGCGCCGAGTGCAGGTGTAGCCAACGCGGGATGAGTGGGAGGAGCGGCTTGTAGCGGGAGTGGGTTGTCGAGGTGTGTCGCGCGTCGAGGTTCCACATGTATTGCTATCGGTCGGCAAACCGTCAGTCTGTGCCCCGGTACTCGCACAAAAAGCACAACAGAACGTACGCGCACGGGTTCCAGGTGATCCCGCACCAGCGCCTCGACCGCGGCACGATCCGCCTTGTGCAGCGCGGTCAAGTGCGCGTCGAGCGCGGCCGCTTTGTCGGACTTGCGTGCCAAAACCGCGTCGAGGCCGTGGAATAGCGCCGTCTCATCTTGCAGGACCGGCAGGTGGCCCGTATGCGAGAGGGACGGATCGTTGTGCTCGACGAGCTCAAACTTGGCATTGGCGAGCCGCAGGTAAGTCACGGCCGCAAGGCAGTCGGCGTCGACGGTCGGCAGCGGGCGGCGCGACGGGCCGGCGAGCGGACCCCACGCGTACAGGAGCAGACCCATGGTCGGAGTTGCAGCAGGTTGCACGGGTGTTGGAGGGTCGTGTCGAGTTGGTACACAAACAGCCGCGGCCGCGCGAGGGATCAGCGTCAGTGCACTCAACATACATCGGCTTGTCACACGTGGATTTCACAGGGCAGCATCCCAAGACCGCAAGCCGGCCATGCAGAAACAGAGAAACGATCAGAAATCCAAAGCACAGTTCCCCAGCAGGCGATCGAGCTTCATGGGTGAGGCAACTCCTGCCACCCTGGCGCTCCTCTCTGCAGAAAACAGCGCCATGCAGTCGTTCCAGCCAAGCGCGTCCCTGGTGGGCCGGCTTGGCTGAACTAGAACAGGAAGGTGTGTAAAAATACAGAAAAATAATCCATTAACCCGGTTGAGCAACCAAGCGTGGGTGCATTGGGGTGATTACCGGGAGTGGGGTTCGAACCCACGCCTCTTTCGAGACCGCAACTTGAGTGCGGCACCTTAGACCGCTCGGTCATCCCGGCTGACAAGGACCATCCCTCACCATCTTTCACGCGGTGCGCCAAATTACGTAAGGTCCACGTGAAATGCTCATAACGTTTGTCATTGAGCGTGGCTCAGCAAGTTTGAGAAGTGCCGGATAATCGCGGTCCGATTTCGACCGACTCAGAAATCACAACAGCAACGCGGTCACGTTGTTGACAAGATCAACCAACACGCCCTCAACCAACAGCCTCAACCAACAGCTCACCGACCATCGTGTGCCGTGGGACGCGAACCGACAAGCAACGAGCGTGCGCCAGCACACGCTCATGGTCTTGTCGCGCTCACGGGCTGGAACCGCGAGCCAGGGCGGTATGTCGACGGCGATCGCGGTAACGGCCGGGAATGATGGACGACGGGTGCAACGCGGTGCATCGACAAACAGCACAGGGAGAACAGAAAAGAGCAAGCGCAAAGATCAAACGAAATAGCCAAACCAGGAAGAAACAAGCGGCCACTGAGCCGGCCGGTGATGGCGGCACAAACGCCAGAGGGGAGATGTGGAGAGCGAGCCAACGCGCAAAAGGGTTGCTTGCATTCCTCCTCCCGAAACATCCCGGCGACGACGCGGACGAGCCTGCCCCACCCATCCATCCAACGAGGAATTGGGGGGTAGAGAAGGGCGGGGAGATCATGTGGAGAGATAGGGGAGCGGGGGAGGGATGGGCCGAGGGAGGGGAGAAACGCACAAAACATAAGAGGAAGAGGGCCAAACCAAAACGCGCACAGAGCGAAACGAATCAAAAAAACCAGAACGATAACACGAAATCAAAACGACAAAGACAAAAAACCAACCATCCTCGATCCCATTCAGGGTGTGTGTGATTCTTCCACATTTCACGCCGTCGTCGTCGTCGTCGCACACGCGCGACGCTCCATCCGGCCCTACTCGGTCCCGACGCGCGCCGTGACCGACGACGCATCGTCGTGGTCACTGACCGCAATCGACCGCACCGACGGCGCCGGGTCGGCAAACGGATCGACCGTCAGCGTCGCCGCGGGCGGTGTCGCGACTTCGGCCACCGCCGGGGATGGCGGCACGTCCTCGACCCACTCGTCGTCGAGCGGCACGTGTTCCTCGACGTTCGGTCCATCGGCAAACGGATCGTAGGCCGCTTCCCCAACGCCAAAGACCGTATCGGGCACGGTCCCGTCCTCGTTGAGCGGGAAGAGCTCGGTCGGGTGGTCGACGAGCATGACAAACAATTGCGAGTCGACGGCGAGCGTCGGACAGAAAATGAGCGCCAGGTTCGAGAGCGTCATTTTGTTGGCTTCCGAATAGTAGGCGAGCCGCGACAGGTGCGCGCACAGCCACGAGAGCAGGTAATAGTTGGGCAGCGGCAGTTGTCGCGCAAGCGCGGCCAAGTAGGCGACCACGTCGGGTGAGTTGGTCGAGACGATCGAGTTGAACGTCGACAGGTGGTCGCCGAGAATGCTGTGTGGCACTGTTGGTAGAAAGAAGTGAGTACCATCGGAGCGAGTGCGCGGAGAGCGATCGAGATGGAGATGGCGTACATTCGCGCAGGTACAACTTGAGCAGCGTCGCGACGGCGTGCGGGTCGACGGGCGGTTCCGCGAAAAACAGGTCCAAGTCGAGCCCCGCATCGTAGATCCCCTTGAGTTTGGAGACGGCCGACGTACTGCCCGGAATCCGGTAGAGGCCAATCTCGCTCATGCCTATCCCGTTTCCTTGGTCAAATCACGACTCACCACACCCAACCACCACGACCAAAACGAAAGCGTACCGTGACTCTCCAAAAACTCGATGCATCGAATCACGACCGCCGGCAGCGGGCACGACGGGTCGATCATCGACGCCTCGACCGCGTCCTGCAGCGGGCGGCCAAACACTTTCCCGTCCTCCTGGTCAAGCTTCTTAGCGTGCTTTTTCGCGTAATCTTCCCAGTTCTGAATCACCTTCAAGCCCGTCGGTCCCATGGCCGCCGCGGCCGCGGCCATGGCATCAGTCGTCGTCGCCGCGTGCTTGCTGTGCTTTTCCGACTTGGGTTTGCCCGACCCCATGGCCTTTTCCGTCCATTTCGCAAATTTGCCCTTGGACTTGCCGGGCTTGCTCGGCATAACCGGCGACGAGGCCGCGGCAGTCGCGATCGGCGCGACAATCGGCGTCGTGGATGCCGGGAGGGCCGGGGATTCCGAGACGACGGGTGCCGGGGTCATGGCGGGCGACGTCATGGAGAGAAGCGCAGCGTTGGTACCCGCAGGCGTGCCGTTGGCACTGCCATCGCCCTCGTCGAGCGACGTGGACGCCGGAATCGGCGAAGGCGTCGCGGGGATTGCGTCAACGGGCAAAGCGGCTACAGCAGCGGCGGGTGATGCTCCAGCAGCAGCAGCAGCAGCAGCAGCCGCGTGGTTCGATGCACCGGAGCGATCGGTGCGGTCGTTTCCGCCGCCGCCGAAATGCTTCGAGACGGTCTTGCCCACTTTTTTACTCCACCACGAGGACGACGACGTCGACGACCCGCTCGCGCCGCCCACCGACTCCTTATGGTGATGGTGACCGTGGTGACCGCCACGGTGGTGCTTGTGGTCGAGCGGCGTCGCCGCGAGCATTGCGGTCACGTCAATCGACGCGGGTGGCGACGTGGCCAGATCGGTTGACCCAGGCGGCGGCGGGCTCGTGGAATCGCGCATGTCTACGACATCGGGAGGGAGGGGCTCTGGGGACCCGGATAAGATCGAAGGTAGTCTCCAGGTGACTCCGCGAATCGGTCGTCGCCACGAGCGGCAAAGGTAGGGGCACAGACATGGCTGAGAGAGCCGAGGCCGTGTCGGACAGGACGGCGTAGTCGACGGCGGTATCGGGCGCCGGTGCCGAGACGGGGACCGCGAGCGAGGAGCTGGTGGTATCGTGCACGTGTACATTCGGGGAGGAGGACGAGCGCGACGCCGCCGGATGAAGCGCGTCCGCGTTGGCGTCGGTACTTGCAGTAGTGGCACCACCACCCCCGTGCTTGCTGCGCTTCTCTTTCGACTTCTTGCTCACTGGCGGCGACGATCCGTCTTTATCCTTCTCCTTTTCCTTGTGGTGCGTGCCGCCCCCGACCAGGCCCCTAATTCGGCTCTGGAACGTCATCGTCGCGTTGAACGGCGCGACGAGCGCCGCCGGCAGGATGCGCGCGAGGAGCAGGCGCGCCGTCGTCGATGGGTAGGCGGCGGGGGAGCGCGAGTTGACGACGGCGCGGGACGACGGCGTGAGCGCGAGCGCGGGCGTAGAGGGCAAAGCGTGGGCGTGCAGCGACGTCACGGCGGCGACGGGGCGTGGCGGACGCGGTCGACAGCGAGGGCGTGCGTGCGGGAAGGCAGGGCGTAGGTGGTGTGCCCAGCTGGCGGCGGCGGCGGTGGGCGAGAGCTGTCTTGGACGGAAGCGCGCGTCGGTGGGCGGCGTGCGTGCATGCACGCGGCGCTTCGTGGGCGGGCGCTCGGCGCGGAAGCTGTGCGGTAAGTGGTGAGGGCCGGCGTCGTGCCAGTCGCCGTCGTCGAGCACTTGCAGAATGCAGATGTGTCGTGGTGGTGGTGGTGGTGTGGTGGTGGTGTGGTGGTGGTGTGGTGGTGGTGTGGTGGAGCGGGCCGGGCGGAGCCGGGCAGCACGACGAGCTCTGCAGGTCAGCGCGCCGAGGGATCGCTCACGCCAACAAGCGCACCAAACTCGACTTCGAAACGCGGTTGGCACACGCCGCGGCGCCGTCCAACCGAAGCCAAAACGCGCTCGGAACGCGAATGGGCGCGCGGCTGGCACGCAGGCAGGGCAGCGTTCCTTCGCCCGACCTTCGCCATTCCATGGCGGCCGCCTGCGCCTGCCCCGGGGCACCTCGGCGCTGCGCCTCGCCATGTGACCCACTCGCCTCGGGGCAGTCTGCAACGGCGGATCGCCTGGCGGCAGCTCGCGTGCCCGCGCGTGATTTGCCCAACAGACCGGCGGCACGCGCCGCGCTCGCGCGATCTCGCACACGTGCCACGGCCGCCACGACGAAGACGACGACAACGACGACGACGACGACGACGACGACGACGCCGGATCCCCCGCCGCACCCACCGCCGCCGCCCGCCCGCCCACCACCCGCAAAATGGCCAGCAAGAACGTGTTTGCGGCGCTGGCCGTCGACCAGCACGACGACGACTACCTGGGCGTCTCGACCGAGCCCGTGACCTCGGTCCAGGTCGACGCGCTCGTCGCCCTCAAGATCGCCAAGCACGCCAAGGACCTCTACCCGGCCGCCGTCACCGGCGCTTTGCTCGGCATGGACATTGACGGCGTCTTGGAAGTCACGCAGTCCTACCCCTACCTCGCCAAGGCGCGCCGCGGCCGCGACAATGACGACAACGACGACGACGCCGCCGAACTCGACGAACACTACCAGGTCGACATGCTCAAGTGCCTGCGCCAAGTGAACGCCGACGCCAACACGGTCGGCTGGTACCATGCGGCCCCGCTGTCGCATTTCCTGCAGTACTCGTGGGTCGCCAACCAGGCCGAGTACCAGACGTCGATCCCGCAGTCGGTCGTGCTCGAGTACGACCCGCTCGCGTCGCAGACGGGCACGCTCGCCCTGCGCGCGTTCCGCCTGACCGACGCCTTCTACGCTTTGCTCAAGGCCAAGTCCAAGCATTCGATCAACTCGGAGGCCGTGACCGCCTCGGGCCTGCTCGAGTCCGGACTCATCGAGGAACTGCCCGTGACGATCCGCAACGCGCACGTCGTCTCGGCCCTGCTCTACTCGCAGAACCTGACGGCACACTCGATCGCCGCGCCGATGCCGGGCGTCGACCGGTCGACCTATGTCGCCAAGCACGCCAACGCCCTGCTCGAAACGCTCGACGATTTGGCAGGCGAGCACGCGCGGTACGCTGGCTGGCACCGCGCCTACACGCGCGACAAGGCCCGCATGGACGCGACGCTGCACCGCAAGCGGCAGGAGAACCCGGCCGAGGCCGAGGCACTCGCCAAGCAGTTGGCCGCGAAGCTGCCCAACGAGCCGTCCAAGGTCGACTCGCTCCTGCTCTCGCACCAGGCGGGGCAGCACTGCGAGCTGCTCGACGCGTTCCTTGCCCCGGCTGTCCTCTCGGTCGAGACGGCGCGAGTGGCCGTCGGTGCCGAGCCGGCGCACGAGTAGTCTGAGCGCGTTGATGGACGAGGGGGAGGAGCAGAGGAGGAGATGTTGACGGTTGGATCGTTTTTATATTCATGTTTTCTTGGTGGACCGTTGGGTGGAGAGCTTTGAGGGTCTCGTCGCTGCCACCGCGCTCGCACGAATCCATGCCCTCACCCCACGCACTGAGGCCTCCCCCATTTCTGGTGAGACGCGTCGCGCGAGATCCTTGCGCACATTCTACTGCTTCACCATCGACCAGAGATGGAGGCCCCATCTATGCCATCCACTCCATCGAACGTGCAGCAGATCTACTCGAGCACGCAGCAGACCTCCTCGAGCACGCAGCAGATCTCCTCGAGCGCGCAGGGTCTTGCATACTATTTTCCACGCAATGTACCGACCGGTCGAACGGCCTAGGGTGACAGGGCTAACCACCGACCCAAGCTGTTCAAAACTGCACTTTTCCTCACCGGCCCCGAATCCGCGATGCGTTGCTAAACGCCTCGACGAGACTTTAGGCAACGCTAATGCCGTGCCGACACGGCTCGCGATGCAACCGGTCGCGCGCGCGATCGCTGATGGGCAGCGACTCCCGGACCGACGGCACCATGCCGCCCACACCAGAGATATAAAAGGGAGAAGTCCCCGGTCGCGCTAAAGACCGCATCTCCAACTTCCTTACGCTCCAAAGACCCACGTTGCATGCATCGCGCCCGGGCCAAGTGATTTTTCTCTACCTTCATGATGACAGCCGCCGACCAGCTCCCGGGCGCCGTTCACGACGTTGACGACATTGCACGGCCGGGATCCGCGGGCACGACGCGCATGCTCGACGCACCGCCGGCGCGGGACGTCGATCAGGTCCCGTTGCAAGAGCCCAAAGCAGAGGACAAGAACGAGACGAAGGATAAGCCGGTACCGGTTACGGCCAAGGCCGACGAGCCGGGACTCGGCATCGCGCCGTTCTTCTCAATGTACCGGTTCGCTGACACCAAGGATAAGCTGCTCATGGCGGTTGGGTTGGTCGGGTCTGTCGCGTACGGAACATACCGCTCATGACTCAGTCGCTTGCGCGCTAAACTCGCCGCTCACCCCGCAGTCTCCCCCCCCCCCCCCCCGCGCATCTCCCGGGGGTGGGGAGTAAAAAACCCCCCCACCTCACCCTACGGGTATTACCAACCCGCTCACCTCGGTCCTACTCGGCAACGTCGTGCAACCCTTCATCACTTACGCGCAAATCAAGGCCATTTTCCGATCGGGTCCACGCGTCGACCTCGCCGCGGACCAACTGAAATCCGATGTGGTGCACACGGTCACGCTGTTTGCCGGGATTGGCGCGGCGACCATGGTCGCGGCGTACCTGATGCAGGCGACGTTATTGTGGGCCGGGGAGCGGCAGGCGCGCCGTGTGCGTGCGGCGTTTATTCGCGCGACGATGCGCCAGGATATCGCGTGGTTTGATCGGAATAAGGCGGCCAACTTGCTGCAGCTGCTCGTATCCATGGGGTCGGCTATCGGGCTCGCCTTTCACTCCTCGTGGCAGCTCACGCTTGTCGTCCTCGCCTGTGTGCCGGTCCTCGCCCTCGGGTCCGTCTTCCAGGCCAAAATCAAGCAGGGCGCGCTGAACCAGACGCGTCGCGCGTACGTCGAGGCCGGGCAGGCCGCGTGCGATGCAATTCAGAATATGACCATGGTCAAGGCCCTGGCCCGCGAACCGTACTTTGCCGAGGATTACTTGAAGCGCGTGCGCGCGCCGTACCTCGCGAGTGTTCGGGTCGCGGTGCTGGGCGCGTGGGGGTTCGGGTTCTCGCAGGCTGTGCAGGTGTGTAACCACTTTTCAAGCGTTTTGGACATTGTCCACCTAACAGCAAACTGGCCCTTTCCTGTGCCTGATCTTAGTTCTGGGTCTACGCGATCGCCTTCTACGCCGGGTACCGGTTCGTCGACTCTGGCGTGATCCAATCGGGCGACCTGTTCCGCACCATCTTCATTATCCTGTTTGGCAGTATCTCGTTTGCGCAAGCGGCGACGCTCGGCGGCAACATTCAGAAAGCCAAGGTCGCCGCCATCACCTACTTTGAACTCGTCGACCGCGTCCCGCCCATCGATTCCGCCAACACCGACGGCCTGAAACCCGTCGACGGTGCCGGCCATTTGCAAGTCGAGCACGGCGACTTCAGCTACCCGATGCGACCCGACGTCGCGGTCCTCAAGGACTTCAACATCGAGGCGCTCGCGGGGAAAACGGTCGCGCTCGTTGGCCCCTCGGGTTCGGGCAAGTCAAGCACGCTCGCGCTTGCGTTGCGGTTTAACGAGTTGCAGCAGGGCACGACGAAGGTCGAGGGGTATGATGTGAAGGAGTGGAACCTCGCGCACCTGCGCGAACAGATGGCGATTGTCCTGCAGGACCCGACGCTGTTCATGGGCACGATTCGCGAGAATATCGCGTACGGGCACCCGGATCCGGAGAGTGTGGGCGACGAGGATATCGAGCGGTGTGCGCGCATGGCCAACATTCACGAGTTCATCGCCGCCCTACCCGAGGGGTACGCGACGCCCGTGTCCTCGTCACAACTGTCCGGCGGGCATAAGCAACGTGTGTGTATTGCGCGTGCGCTGGTTCGCAACCCGCGGATCCTCCTGCTCGACGAGGCGACCGCCGCATTGGATTCGCAGGCTGAGTGCGTCGTGCAGGTCGTGCTGGATGTGGCCTCGCAAGGTAGGACGACAATCACGGTCGCGCACCGGCTCGCGACGATTCAGAACGCGGACGTGATTTTTGTCGTCAAGCACGGGCAGGTTGTGGAGCAGGGCACGCACGAAGTGCTGTTGGCGATGCGTGGGCTTTATGCGAAGCTCGTGCAGAAGCAGCAGCTGGGTGGGAACGGCGCCGCCGCGTGAATCTGGGCCCTGACGGGCGACGATGGCGGTGGAGAAGGTGGCAGTTTTGCATTCGAAGCTGGTGGTGAGTCGCCAATATACAGAGATTGCACCAAGGGCTGATGTTGTTGCTGGTCTTGCACCATCGACGTGATCACGGATGGCGCGAGCATTGTGTGGCCTCGGCGGCCTGTTGGCTCAAAATCCTTATTCTGATCTCCCTTTTCTGGCTTTTTGCTGGCCCGTCCACACGCGATAATCAATTGTGACGCTTTGCGACACGCAAAGTCGCAACGTGTCTTGTTGTCAATTTTGGACAACAGCAAGGGCTCACGTAAACTAATCAGAGCTCAGAAAGGAAATGGCGCAACGTTGTTTTGCTCTGAAGGCTTGTCTGTATACACAAATATCGCTCTGGACCCCGCCAACCAAGAGCGCTACTAAGGGGGGGAAACACGATCGAAAACGAATCAAAAGGGGGTGGGGAAGAGAGGAAAGGGACGGGAGACCCATCACGGTCGCGCAACGACGCGACTCATCACCGCATCGTGCACGACTCTCGACCCGCGACTGCTACCACCAATTTACTGGAAGAGCAGCTCCGTGTACTTCGGGTACGGCCAGAACTTGTCGGCGACCAGGTCCTCGAGCTGGTCGGCGTGGTCACGAACCGTAGCCATGAGCGGGCGCAGGAGCGCGTTGGCGCGCTTGGCCTCCTCGACCGGGTCCTCGGCGGCGTGCACCTCGTCGATGGCCTTCGACAGCGCGGCAATCTCAGCCTGGACGGCCGAGACGATCGGCGTGAGGGCGTTGATGGCGGCGACCTCGGGCGCGGCGTCGGCGCCGGCACCCTTAAGCGCGACGATCGTGTCGGCAAGGTTCTTGCGGTACTCGAACGTGGCCGGGAGCACGTGCTGGTTGACGAGGAAGACGAGCGTGCCCGCCTCGATCAGCACGTCCTTGGCATACCGCTCGACGAGCACGTGGTAGCGCGAGTGCAGCTCTTCGGGCGTGAAGACACCCGTGCCCTTGGTGAGCATGTCGGCGTTGACGGGCTCGAGCAGCTGCGCGAAGGCCGTCGGGCAGTCCTTGATGTTGAGCAGACCGCGCTTCTCGGCCTCCTGCACCCACGCGTCAGAGTAGTTGTCGCCCTCGAACCGGATCGCCTTGGTCTTGGTGATCAGCTCGCGGATCACCGCCAGCTTGTCGTCCTCGGTCGCGACAAACTTGCCGGGCGTCGACTGGATGCGCGCCTCGAGCAACGAAATGACCTGGCCGAGCGCCGACGCGACCGCGGCCGTGAGGATCGCGACCGGGAACGATGGCGACTGCTTGGAACCGACGGCGCGGAACTCAAACTTGTTGCCAGTGAAGGCGAACGGCGACGTGCGGTTGCGGTCGGTCAGGTCGCGCACGATCTCGGGCAGGACCGAGACCTTGAGGTCGAGCACGGTGCCGCCGAGCTTGATCGTCTGCATGTGCGGGACCGAGAAGTTCTTGATCGTGCGCTTCTGCTCAATCGCATCGAGCACCTCCGTGAGCTGCTCACCCAAGAACGCCGAGATAATGCCGGGCGGCGCCTCCTGCGCGCCGAGACGGTGGTCGTTCGACGCCGACGAGATCGACGTGCGGAGGATACCCTGGTGCTGGTGGACACCGAGCAGCGTCGCGAGCAAGAAGAGCAGGAACCGGTAGTTGGTCTCGGGCTTGACGGTCGGGTCGAGCAGGTTGTCGCCCTGGTCGGTCGACATCGACCAGTTGCAGTGCTTGCCCGAGCCGTTGATCCCGCGGAAGGGCTTCTCGTGGAAGAGCACCTTGAGCTTGTGGCGGTGCGCAACCTGGTGCAGCACGTCCATGACGAGCAGGTTGTGGTCGACGGCGACCGTCGCCTCCTCGAAAATCGGCGCCAGCTCAAACTGACCGGGCGCGACTTCGTTGTGGCGCGTCTTGACGGGCACACCGAGCTGCATCAGCTCGAGCTCGGCCTCCGACATGGTGGCGAGCACGCGCGACGGGATCTTGCCAAAGTAGTGGTCCTCGAGCTGCTGGTGCTTGGGCGGGACGGCGCCGAGCAGCGTGCGGCCCGTGAGCTTGAGGTCCGGGCGCAGCGCGTAGAGCGCGCGGTCAATCAGGAAGTACTCCTGCTCGGTGCCGAGCGTCGTGAAGACGCGCGTCACGTTCTCGCCGAGCAGACGCAGCAGCTTGACGGCGTTGCGCGAGAGCGCCTCGTTGGCGCGCAGCAGAATCGTCTTCTCGTCGAGCGCCTGGCCGTTGTACGAGATGAAGACCGACGGGACGTAGAGCGTGGCCGTGCCCTTGATCGCGCCCGGGCGAATGAACATGGGCGAGGTCGTGTCCCAGACCGTGTACCCACGCGCCTCGAACGTCGTGCGCATGCCACCCGACGGGAACGACGAGGCATCGGGCTCCGACTGCAGCAGCTGCGAGCCCGAGAAGGTGTCAATGGCCGACGCGTCGTCGCCCGAGTTGGAGTATTTGAGCGTCAGGAACGAGTCGTGCTTCTCGGCCGTCGAGCCCGTCTGCGGCTGGAACCAGTGCGTGAAGTGCGTGGCCTGGTGGTGGTTTGGTGATTTTGGTGGGGATGAGAGTCAGGTTAGGGTCTGTTCAAGGAAGCAACCGAGAGCAACGACATTCGCATCCGCGGAAACAGCACAAACACGAGCCACCCGTCCCCCACCCGCGGAACGAAAATAGACGAGCACAAACGAGCGCAAACCACGCAAACGCGGCAGATCACCACCGTGTTCGTATGATCGCGCTCGGTTCGCGTGGTCGCGCGGTGGTTCGCGTTGTGGTCGCGGTCATGGTCGCGCGCTCGACCCGATCTCGATCCAAAGCAAAAACACAACGTACACCACGGTCCATAGCCCAGACGCGCACGGCGTGCGCAATCGCGTCGGCAGTCGTCTTGTCGAGCGTCTGGCGCCCACGCATCTGCTTGACGTACTGCGCGTAGACGGGCTTGGGCAGCGACTTCTGCAGCTCCTTGAGACCAAAGACATTCTGGCCAAACAGCTCCGAGGGGAACTGCACGCGGCCCGACTGCGCGAGCGGGTAGTCGACGTGGCGCGGCGCGTTGGCGACGGCGCCGAGCTTGGCCTCGAGACGCGCTTGCTGCGACATGATGGTGGTCAGGGAGGACGACGAGGAGAAGACGAGCGCGGCGGCAGCGGCAGCGACGGCGGGGGGCAGATCCCGGTGGTGGAGGTGGTGGTGCTTGCGCGAGGACCGCTTCTTCGTCTTGAAGAGGCGCGGGACCAAGGATGCGAGCAGAGCAGAGGCCGAGCGGGCCGCGTTGGATTTATAGGCGGGTCCGGGGCCCGCGCTGAACGGGACCAGGGCAGCAGACCCTGGCCCGGGCAGCGCGTCGCGCGTGACGGCACCGCTTTTACGCGCATCTTCATCTCTCTGCGCCCACGAGGGGGCCGGCGTGAGCAGCTCCGCTTTCAGCCGCGCACTGCCAGCGGGCGGCCGGAACCCAAAGCACGCGGCGGCCACGGGCAGCTGTCTCCCAAACCCGCTGAACAGCCGCGTCAGGTGACCGCGCCGCCGCAGCACAATCGCGCTATCGTCCCGGCCCACCTCGACCTGCACGTCGTCGTCGTCGCCGTCGCTGTCGCTGTCGCTGCCGGCCTCGCTGCCTGAATCGGCGCGGTCGTCGTCCACGCCCAGGCCGTCCACGCCGCCCTCGCCGTCAACGCCGCACGCACCACCCGGCGCATCGTCGTCGACCTCGGCCTCCGGCTCGGCCGCCGTTGCCGCCGCCATGACCGCTTCCATGAGCGAGGCCGACCGCTGCTGCGCAGACGCACGACGTGCAGCCGGTGCCGAGTCATGATCGAGACCATCTTCTTGTTGTTGCGGCGGGACAACGGCCACGGCCACTGTTGTTGTCGTTGTTACCAGCGTCGTCATAGTCCGCAGTCGGTCTATGGTCTGTCAAAATTGAGAGAGGTCGCCAAAAGCTTGCAGCGTCAGTTTGCTGCCCATAATCGCCGTCTTGACTTGGAGAGCTAAAAAATGGAGCCGGACCCACAGTCTGATCGGTCTAGCAAAAAAAACACCGCGTCGCGTCGCGGTCGCGTCACGGTCGCGTCGTGTTCGAGTCGGGCGTGCTCGCGGTCGAGTCTGGTCGCGGCTGCTGTTGCTGCTCTGAGATTCGAGATGCTGACGCCCTATCGAGCGCGTTTTATACCGCTTTCGCGGCCTCCCCTCGCGCGCTCCTCCACCTCCGACCGTGCTCAGTGCGCGAACGCCGGCCACGGCAACTGTGATGCCGCGCACACCGCGCCGTCCGTCCCGGGTGAGACCCAGTCGCGGGCGCCAATCCGCGGCAATGAGGTCTCCCGCCGCCGCGAGCTTGCAGGTCAGGCACAAATTCATCGGCGCCGCCGCTCCGACCACGCCGCGGCACGTCCGCCCGTCCATGCGTGACCTGTTCATTGACCTAAACCGGCAGCATGGTGGGGGGCGGCGCCGCGGCAGGACCACATCCGCCTGATCGACCATGTGGAACAGTCTCCTATCACCATGTGGTACGCCCACGAACGTGATGGAGCGGCGTGCAAAGCAGGGGTGGACCCTCCCCATCGACCGCGACGCGTCGCGGTTGTCAGTGGCTGCAAGGACCAGCTTGCACGCGGTCTCGGCCGTGTTGGTTCCTGATACGATCCGCGTGTTCTTGTTCGCTTTCCTCGCGATGCCAGCCGGAACGAACCACCGCGTGCACCATCACAGCGATGGTCGAAAGCGGCGCGGCCGTGCGCGCGGCGTGCAAATGAGCATCTGACACGGGTCAGAGCGCGTCTCGCGGGCCCCTGCATCTCAATCGTTTTCAACCCCAAGGTGGATTGATTGCCGGCCGGATTGGAAAAAGTGCGCCACAAGGAACTGCCCGAGAAATTTCATTTGCGCATGCTGCTTATCGCCGGGTCAGGGGCGCGCAAACAGGAATGTTCCGACCACGTCACTGGGCTGGTGCGATGGCAAGCCACGCCAAACAAGTGATTTATATAGACTCCGTTGCCACGTCGCTCCGTCCGGAAATCGGATTGGCCGGGATGACCGAGCGGTCTAAGGTGCCGCACTCAAGTTGCGGTCTCGAAAGAGGCGTGGGTTCGAACCCCACTCCCGGTAACGCGTGATGCGTGATGCTGTCAAACCTAGTCTTTTCTTATAAACCTGCGTCCCTCTTTTGCACCCGATCTTCACTTCCCTTCAAGCGCGGACCATCCGATTTGATGCCATGTCTCCCCCGCCGCGCCATGTCCACCTCGCCGGGCGAAGCGGGCCCAGCCGCAGTGACGCCTTGCAAGCCTGAAGTGTCTGCCGCCAGTGCTGTCAACAATGACCCGGCCTGCCCAATCTGCCTCGACCCACTGCTTGCCGCTGACGGCGCGTCGCGCGTGACGTTACCGTGTCTGCACGCCTTTTGCCGACGATGTATCGAAGCCTGGGCGCTCGAAGACGCGGTGCGCGCGGCAACGTTGCGACCGCGATGCCCGCTCTGCAAGGCTACGTTCGAGCACGGCGTCGTCGACCAGGTGTGGGGCGGTGTCGTGACGCCCAAGGTAATTGGTGTTGTGTTCGTCCTGATTGCGACGGTGGTTCAGGGTTCCTGATCGAAGCCGGACGTCGTGGACGTTGTGGACGTCTATGAACAGATCAAGTGGGCGCTCCCCGTCACTGTCGCGCCGGCCGACCGGACCAAGCTGCGCATGGCCGTGTCACTACGTCGGCCACCACCACGACCAGCCCCAAGGTGGGGAACCCCACACGACCCCGCGGCATCCTCGTCGTCCTCGTCACCAACTGCACGCGCCGTCACTCTCCCCGTCGGCCCCGGACCAACCCTCCCCCCAACCGACGCCGCGTACCTCTCGACCGTCCCCACCTCCACGCGCACCTCGCTCGCCCTGACCCGGCGACGCCTCGTCTACCGTCTGTCCGCCGACCCCATCCCACCTTCCCCAACCCCCACCCTCCCCACGGGCGCAGTCACCCGGCCCGCCGTGCGCGCGTTCCTCGCGCGCGACTTGGCCGCGATTGACGCAGAACTGTTTGCGCGTGCGGAGCCCGTGGACGTATCGCCGGTGGTCCGCGACTATGTGATCGCGGTGATGCCGGACGTGGACGCCGTGGCGGAAGTGGTCACGCCGCGGTTCTCGCGGCACTTGGTGGATGAGGTCGCGCGTTTCGCGGCGAGTAAGTGGGGCATCGACGCGTACGATGCGTTGGTGGTGTATGGCGGTGGGGTGCCGCGGCTCGTGGAGATGGCGCGCGCGCACTCGGTGGAGCAGACGTGTCGCGCGGCGAGCGGTGCGGTGGAGGAGGTGGGGAGGGGCGGGTGGGATGCCGCAGCGAGGGAATGGCACGGCTCGGGCCCCATTGGCGAGGATGATCAGGATGACGACGACGACGACGACAACCAGTAGAAACAGTCAACAGGCCCAGTCCATTTTCCCTTTTTTTTCCAACAAGAGGGCTCGCTAATGTGGATTTGAGATTTGCGAACGATTGCGAACGCGCCAAAAAACGTGGATGTTCCAACCCGACTCGAAAAGGGGGGGGGGGGGGGGTGAGCGACACTGCAAATGAGATGGGAGAGAAGCGACCAAAAATGGAGCGGAAGGGAAAAATCGCAAACAAAAAACAAGATGTGGGTCTACAGGAAGAGGTGGGAAGAAGGAAAGAAAGAGAGATCATGTACAAATTGCAAACACACCCAGCGCACTCACTCCTATGCCGGTACGGTGGCCGTCGCAGCAGCCGCAGCCGCAGCCACGCCCGAATTCGCCGACGAGTTGGTCTGCTGCGACAATTCCGAGACCTGGTCCATCATGCCGTCGCCAAGCACGCCCAGCACCTCGTAGACGTTCGTCGCCTGCTCTTTACCCTTGAACTGGCGCGACTCGACATACCGCAAGTCAATCTTGCCCTTGATGTACGCGGCCGTCTCGCCCGAAATCAGGACCTGGTCGGGTGCTGCCGCGGAACACAGGCGCGAAGCGAGGTTGACCGTGTCGCCAATACACGTAAACTCGAGCCGCTGCGAGGACCCCATGAACCCGGAAATCAGCGTGCCCGTATTGAGTCCAATCCCCACGGCGATCGGCACCTTACCCGCGCGTTGCCGGTCGCGGTTGAGCGCGTCAATCGCCGTTTTGAACTCGAGCGCGGCATGGACCGAGTTGAGCACCGCCGGCCGCGGGTCGGCATGCACGTCGTCGACGAGCGTGCCAAACGCGCACATGAGCGCGTCGCCAATAAACTTATCGACGACGCCGTTATACTTGAAGACGATCTGCACGAGCCGCTCAAAGTAGTCGTTGAGCAAGTCAAACACCTCGGCTGGACTCGCCTTTTCCGAGAGCGCCGTGAACCCGCGAATGTCGGCAAAGACGATGGTCGCCGTTAGTTCGCGTCCACCCTTGGAAATGGCCTTTTGCTGCTGCACCATTTGCTTGACGACGGGCGGCGGCAAGAACCGCTTGAGTTGTTCGGTGACGCGCGTCTCCGTCTGCAACTTGGCAAACAAGATCGAGTTTTCGATTTGCAGTGCCGTCTGGTTGATAATGGTCGTGACGAGCTTGAGGTCCTTTTCGGCAAACGTGTTAATGCGGTCGCGCGAGTCCAAGTGCACAATGCCCAGGACCTCTTCGTGCGCAATGACGGGCACGCAAATGACCGACCGGATCTGGCCCTTGGCAATCGACTTGGATTTCCCGAGGTACGGGTCCTCGATCGCGTCGGTCGTCACGTACGTCTTGCGCGACTTGTAGACCTTGTTCAAGATCGTGTTGCTGAGCAAAATGTGCCGCCGTTCCTGGCCGGTGCCTTGCCGCAACTTGACCTGCGACGCCGAGAGCATTCCGGCTTTCCGGTCGACGAGCAGGACGACGCCGCGGTCCACGGGCAGGACCGAGAACATCAGGTCGAGCATGTGCTTGAAGTGCTCGTCGATATTCGACGTGTAGGACAACTTGGACAGTTCGTAGGCCAGCCGCAGCTTCTCGTAGTCTTCCTTGAGCGTTTCAATGTCGTGAATTTCGGAAACGACGGGGAAATCCGGTCGCTCGACCGCGGGCTTGCGGTCGTGAATCGTGACCGACTCGTTGCCCTTGTCCTCGTTGGGCAAAATCGTCACGAGCCGCACATTCTCCATGTTGTCCTGCAAACTTGACTCGTCCTGGTGCGCCGCCGTGGCCGGGTCGGTCGCAGTCGCTGCCGACGCGCTCGGTGCCGTCACCGGCGCCGCAGCGGTCATAGGCGTCGCCGCGGCCCTTGCGGCGGGCCCGTTCACGTACTGGAAGTACAAGTAGATGGACCCGACCTGGATCTTATCGCCATCGGTGAGCGGCACGGCCTGCGAGATATACACATCGTTGAGCTTGACGCCATTCGACGAATTGCGGTCGCGCAGCCAATACCCATGGTCGTCGCGGTCAATCACCGCATGGTGTTTCGAGATTTTCGCGCACGACAGGACAATCTCATTGTCGTCCTTGCGCCCAATCCGCGTCGAACTGCCCGTCAGTTGGTAGACGGTGCGGCCGCCGTGCGACGTCGTATACACGAGTTGCGCGGCCGGGACCGCGGGGGTCGGCGCGGGCCAGTCGCCGCTGCGGCCGGACGGACGGCGACCGGGCCGTGGTGGGCGCGTGGGCGGGCCGAACCGGCTCGATGGTGGGGTGGTGGTGACGGCGTCTCTCCTGCTGGAACATACGGGCCCGCTTCATACATACCTTGCGGCCCGGACCTCATCGAGCATGGAGGACTGTTAGCATCTTCGAGGCGAATCGAACACGCCGAGCGATGGCTTGGCTGTCGCCGCGACGGTCTGGTGCGTATAGGCAGCAGGAATTGCAAACAGATCTGACGCTCCGAGACCCTACC
>GG745339.1:1153169-1172912 GCA_000151295.1 Allomyces macrogynus ATCC 38327 | reverse complement strand
AAAAAAACGGAAATTCAAAAAATCAAAAAAAATAAGAAAAAAAAACAACAGTCTAAACACAACTCCTCCTTTTCGTTGTGGAGCCGGGGGCGGGTAGGCGGGGTCCGTTGGGACGAGGGGCAGGCGAGCGAGGTAGCTGGGCGTGCGTGCGGGAAGTGGCGGAGACCGAGGGCGGCGCGCGAGGTGGGTGTGTACAAAAGGGTGACGAAGGACAGGACGCGTGCTTGCCGGCGGCGGTCCAAGGTGGTGGTTGGCAAAGGGAGCCAAGTACGCACGCCAGCAACGAGAGCCGGGAGCTGTTGTCGTCCGTCCCGTGGGCGCACGTGCGCCGTTGCCTTCTTGCTGAACAAGAGGCATCAGGTGCTGTGCCTGCCAGGCGTGTCGCGTCGGGGCGGGCCGCGCACGTCAGACGAGCCGCACCGCGTCGTTTCTCGATCAGGGGGAAAAAAAAAAGCAAGCACCACCATGCCACCATGCCAACAACCGACCCACCATCGTCCACGATTCCACGACGACGACCACGCCACGAGCGCGCGGCCGCACCACCACCACCCAGTCCAATCGATCACCGGAACCCACGCGCAGGCGCTCCACCCCGCTGCACGCTGCACGCCGCGACTCGACCTCGCTGACGCGCCAAGACCAACCGCACCTGCAATCCGCCAACCACCACCTCCACGATGGGCGACCGCTACTCGTTCTCGCTGACAACCTTTTCGCCGTCGGGCAAGCTCGTGCAAATCGAGTACGCGCTCAACGCCGTCGCGCAGGGCATCACCTCGGTCGGGATCAAGGCGACCAACGGCATTGTCATTGCCACGGAGAAGAAAACGCCCTCGGTCCTCGTCGATGCCGAGACACTTGAAAAAGTCGCGCCGATTTGCGCCAACATTGGCGTTGTCTACTCAGGCATGGGACCGGACGCGCGCCTGCTGATCGCGAAGGCCCGCAAGGCTGCGCAGGCCTACAAGCGCGTCTACATGGAGGACCCGCCCGTGCAGATCCTGGTCCAGGAGATTGCTTCAGTTATGCAAGAATACACGCAGTCGGGGTATGCGATCTCACGTTCGTTTGGGGGTCCGAACGCGCATGGATTGTGAAGAACTGAAAGTCGCGACCGCGCACAATGAATGAACAGAGGTGTCCGGCCGTTTGGCGTGTCGCTGCTTGTGGCCGGGTACGACGACCACCGCGGCCACTCGCTCTACCAGGTCGATCCGTCCGGCACCTACTTTGGCTGGAAGGCCACGGCGATTGGCAAGAACATGGTCAACGCCAAGAACTTTTTGGAGAAGCGGTACGCGTTTCTGCTGTTCTCGATCCCCCGCAATTCATTTCCTCGCTGACCCTCTTACCACAAAATTCCAGGTTCAGCGAGACGCTCGAGCTCGACGACGCGATCCACACGGCCATCTTGACGCTCAAGGACGGCATGGAGGGCCAGCTCGCCGCCGACGCGCTGGAAATTGGCATCATCACGTCCGACAAGTCGCTTGGGATCGGCGTCGAGGCGCACCCGCACCAGGCCGTGCCCGGCGGCATGACCTTCCGCAAGTTGCTGCCGCACCAGGTCAAGGACTACCTCGAAAACATTGCGTGAGGCAGGCGGTTTTTGGTCCCGCGAGCTGGTGGAGAGGAGGTCGAGGAGCGCGTGTACTCCCGCGCGCCGGATCGGGCGCGGGCTGGGCACGCGCCGTGCGTGCGTGCCGAACGTGCGCGCTTTTGTATAGGAATCTGTTTTCTTTGCTTGATTTTGACCAATCCTTGGTCATCGTTGCGGTTTCTTCTTGTGCTCGGTTGGTTCATGGCCGGTCGTTCAAAAATCAAAAGCAACCGCGTTGAAGTCGCGATCACCCCTCCATCGAACCATGACCGACGCGACCACTCCACCGACCACCTCGACCCCGACCACGCCGTCGCAGTTGCCGCACTATGACGACTCGGACGCGACCAGCAATGCCGTTGCACTCGTGCGCGAAGCCGTCGCTGCTGCAGCTGCAAGTGGACCACCGACCGCCCCGCCCCCACCAACTTCGACCTCGGACACGGCCGCCACGGCCTCGCTCGACCCGCTCCCTCCGCTCGACGATCTTGAGGCGAAAGAGCAGGACCGTTTCTTGCCCAACGCCAACGTCGCACGCATCATGAAGCGCACGTTGCCCGACACGGCCAAGATTTCAAAAGAGGCCAAGGAGTGCGTCATGGAATGCGTGTCCGAGTTTATTGCGTTTGTCACGTCGGAAGGTGCGCTGCGGTAACCATGCTCGTGTGGTGGAGGGAGCGAGACCGCGAATTGATGACCGATGCCTGGATGTGCAGCGAGCGACCGGTGCCAGCAAGAGAAGCGCAAGACGATCAACGGCGAGGACATTTTATGGGCCATGCAGAACCTCGGGTTCGACAACTATGCCGAGGCTATGAAGGTCTACTTGCAAAAGTACCGCGAGGTGCGCTTGGATGGATTTTTTTTCTCGCAGTCGTGCCAGCAGGGGACTGACGCGAACGCTGCTCTGCAGCAGCAACAGCAGAAGAACGGCCGCGGCAAGTCACAGGACGCGGGCGACCAAGGCGCCGAAGGCGAGTCGGCAGAGCCGCATGCGGATGACGAGTACTTTGAGCAGCACGTCCCGGAGTATCCAGCGAAGCGGATAAACGGCTACCCGTGATCCGCAGCGGCGCGGGTGGAGAGTATTGGCGAGCAGGAGGTGCAACTGTGCAAGGAGTGTATTTATCGAAATGCTGATTGTGCTGACGTTGTTTCGTTCCTTGCTTCAACAAACCAATCACGCCAAACTTGTTCTCAGATTGTATTGAACCGCAAAAAAAAAAAAACCACCACGAAGAGCAAACGACACGCAAACACGGCCTTGATCTATTCCTTGGCATCTTGCGACTCGGACGGTTGCTCGGCAGATCCTGCTCCACGGGCACTTGGTGATGCTGGCGCAGCCGCGTCGTCCACCTTCTCTTCAGCTGCTGCGCTCGCGTCACCATCTGGTGCGGTGCTCTCCTCAGCTGGCTTCTCGACCTCGTCGTTGCGGTCCACATGGCTGCCGATATCCACGTAATTCTCAATGGCCGTGACGCGTTCCATGTCGGTAAACCGCGACATGCCCGAGGGGTCGACGACAATCATCGTCCAATGCTCGTCGACGTCGCGCAACGCGGCCAGCCCTTCAATGACGGCCACCGTCTTATCGGTCGCGTCGTCAGACATGCCTCGGTTCGACTGCACATGCATCCCCAAATCCAACGCCGCACCCGACAAGTAATTCCAGACCGTATCCGTGCGCTTCCGCCCATCCGCGCAAATCTCCAACCCAAGCGCCTCAATCTCGACCCTAGCGTACGGCGACTTGAGCAACACATTCCACAACTGTTTCGGTTCCTCGACCTTGTACTCGAGCCGCGTGCAACTCCACTGTTCGCGCGGCGGTTCCGGGTGAATGCGGAAATACAGCTCGACGGGTGCGCCGGGCTGCGGCACACGGCGGTCGAGGTCGACGGTCGGGAGCATGGCGAGAAAGTCGGCAAATTCGCCGTTGAGTGCGTCTTCGAGCTCGGCCGTGTCCTCGTACCCGAGCTGCGCGCAGAGGAGCGAGGCGACGGGGTCGGCGGCGAGCCACTCGGACCGCGACATGGCGTAAAGCGTTTCGAGTTCCTCGATCAGCCGCTGTGCTTCTTGGTGGCCCAAGTCGATGCCGCGGCGCGTCGTGACGTGCGAGGTGAGCGATTGCGCGTGTTGGCCCATCTTGGTGCTTGGCGAGGTGCTGCTTGGTGCTTGGGCAGACGGTCGGTGTCGTGGACCAGAGGAGCGCGCTGGGTGCGTTGCTGAAGAGGGAGAGCGGGAGGACGAATTTGAAGGAGGGCAAGACGAGGACGAGGAGCAGTCCGACGAGGGCGTCGCGTGCTGATCAAGTATTGCTGCTGACAAAATCGTTCCTTTTGGTCTCTGCGCCACGCTTTTACGTAACGCGGCAGCACAGCATCACAAATCGACTGCAAGTTGGCTTCTTGTCTTTCACGCCATTGCAACCCATTGCATCCCCCACGTTGCAGACTTTCTCGCCAAGACTGCCACCGGCGACTGCACTCTTGACAACGACGACAGCGACGACGAGCACGCGCGCCAGAACTTGCTGCAACTGCTGCACCGCCACTCTCCACCCGACTGCAACCCGACCCCCGCGCGCATGGCCGCTCCACTCGACACCAACCCGCCCGCTGCAACCGGCCCCGTCGAACCGGTGCATCAGCCCGACGCGGCCCCCGCCGACGCTGACGCGCCGCCCGCGCTGCCCGACCGCGCGTCGACCGTCATCGATGACGACGACGCCGTGGTCCCCATCGGCTCACCAAAGGACACCGCGAGCGGCGTGACCGATGCCCCCGCTGCCGACGCGCCACCATCAGACGCCAACGCCGACCCGACCACCTCGAACGGCAGCGTGTCGGCCCCGCCACCGCACCCGCCACTCGCGCTCACGATCCCGCGCCTCGTGCCCGACGGTGACGTGACGCAGTGCGGTCTGTGCAGTAAACGTTTCGCGTTCTTTTGGCACGGCAAGCGCAACTGCCACCACTGCGGTTACGTGTTTTGCACAGCGTGTGCCGATTCCTCGGTGCGCATTCCCAAGTTTGGGTACCATGCGCCGGTGCGCGTGTGCAAGTACTGTTTGCCGTTTGTGAATAGTACGTTCTCCATTTGCTGGCACGTTTTTTTTTTTTTTTACTCGCAAATGGACACTGATGCGATGTGTGGATAATTAGTCGGGTCGCTCGACGAACCGCACCTGCTGCTGCAACCCGTGCACGCACTCAAGTCCTACTGCCGCGCCTACCAGCTGACGAACCCGTTAGGCGGGCCGTTCCTGGAAAAGCGCGAACTGGTCCGCGCAATTGTCGATTCGATTGAACACCCGTCGGACGACCGCGAGGTGTATTTCCGCGCGCACTGTCCCGCGGCTGCCGTGCAGAGCGGCACCGGCAGCAGCAGTTCCGCCGAGGCATCCTCGTCGAGCAGTAACGCTGCGCGCTCGTCCACCCCTGCACCCGGTGCCGCGCCCGCGCCTTCGTCGCGCCGGTCGAGCGTGTCCGGTACTGGGAGCACTAGTACCACGAGCGGCGCCAACGCGCCGCCACCGCCGCCACCACCGCAACCGCAACCATCGCGCGGTGCCCGGCCATGGGACTTCCCACGGGCCTCTCGTTCCGGCCCCTCTTCTTCGTCCAACGACAGCGCGCGGCACCGCAGCCGGTCGCAGCCTCCCGGCGCGGGCGGGAACCCGCCAGCCGACGGCGCGAACACGTTCACCGTCCCACTCGAGGACCTCTTGACCTACTTGGCCACCGTCGCCTCGCAACGCGAAGCCGAATCGCGCGGTCCCCCACCACCCCCGGCGCACCGGCGCACGACGGGCGACTGGCCGACGCCCAAGATGCTGGTCGAGACGGGCACCGATCCGGCGCAGTTGTCCGTGCACACGCTCAAGGGGATTCTTGCCGCACAGGACGTGGACTATGCAGGTGTATTGGAAAAGGCGGATCTGGTGAAGAAGGTGCAGCGGTTGATGGACGAGGTGCGGCCGCCCGCCGAGGGGGGGGAGAAACCGGCGGCGGCGGTCGGGGAGGAGAATACGTGCAAGGTGTGCATGGACGCGGCGATCAATTGCGTGCTGCTCGAATGCGGGCACGTGGGCGTGTGCATCGACTGCGCGCACAAGTTGAACGAGTGCCCGTTTTGCCGCGAGAAGATTGTGCGCGTCGTGCACACGTTCCGGCCGTGAGCCCGCGGGTGGAGGAGGAACGGGGAGAGAGGATGTCCATGGTGTGGAGTGTCGTGTTGATTGTACAAATGAATGGAACTGTGATGGTAACGGGGTTGGCATGGCTTTCGTCGAGAGCGGGGGTGGAAGAAGCAAGAAGTCCAAGCGAGCGAGCGGGCGCGGTGCTGCGCGTGGCGAACTGGTGCGGACACGGCGCATGCGGAAGTGATGTGGCCTGGAGGATGGGCGTGTCGCGCCGTGCTTCCCGCCGTGCTTCCAGCCACCGCGGCGCGGCGACGGTTGATCCCATTTGGCCATCGACGCCTCGGCTGAATTCGGGCAACGTCGCCACCAGAGTCGTCGCCAATCGCTTCCCCCGCTCGCATTGCGGCCCGCTTTCCCACTGGGCGGGCACGCCGGATCCCGGCGCGTGACGGCCACGGCACGACGCCCGCCACCTGCAGCGTCAGCTTCTCTCGCTCCACCATCGACACCAACCCCGACAGCAAGTCATCACACAAGCTCACGCACCGACCACCATGGCCGACGCGGCCGTATCCGACACGAATGCTGCAACAACGCCGTCTCCACCACCACCTGCCGCCGCGCCGCCCTCGCCTCCCGCCGACCCACCAGTTCCCGCTGCAGCAGATGCCGCCGACACGCCGCGACCAAACACTCCACCTGTTGCCGTCGTCGGCACAGCCACGCCCGCGCGCCCCATATCAGCGCTCGCCGACGACTGCGCGATAGTCGCGACGTTTTTCACACCGGGTATCGTGATCCCGCCGTCGTGCTGCGACTCGGCGTCACCGGGCGTCGTTAGCGTGACGTGCGCGCCCGCACCAGAGACGCGCGTCGTCGCGCTGTACGCGGTGCACTTCCTGGTATTCTTCACGAGCGAGCGCGTGGCTGACCGCTCGCTGCGCGTGTAGCACGCTGCTCAACCAGCGCGCGGCCGACGTCACGTTCCTGCCCGCCGCGTTCGAGGCCAATGTCGCGCGGCTGGCGCGGCTCGAAAGGCTGTACGTCGTGTGCTCCCCCAAGTGGTCCAGTGCACCCGTGCTGCGAGTCCGGTGCTGACCATGGCGAGATAGATCCTGGACGCAGGCCGGGTTCATTGCGGTCCCGCGCGGCGTGCTCGCACTGTCGGGGCTGCGCCAACTGTACGCGATGATTCCCGAATTCCATCGGGTGGAGAAGCGAACCCTTGCGTCGGAGCTATCGTGGTCGAATCGACTGACGTGTCGTGTGCAGAGATCTCGCGCTCAACCAGATTCGGTCGATCCCAGCTGACTTGCCCGAGCGGCTGCCGCAGCTCGAGTCCATGTACGTACTACGTCTTGATGATCAATGATTGCGGGAAGGAAATGTGTGTACTGATTGTGTGATGGTCGTAGAAATTTGAGCGGCAACCCGGTCAAGGGCGCGATCAATCTGCCCCGGCTCGGTCCGGTACGTTTGCCCTCATTATTTCTTGATGTGATGTGTTCCTGACACTGTTCTCCACCCTCCCCACCCCTAGCGAGTGCCTGATCCCGCCCGGCGGGTGCGTCGCCAACCCGTCCGCATGCACGACGATCCCAGTCCCCGCGATGCCCTCCGCCCGCGGGCAACCAGACGACCACAACTACCTCTTCTACTGCCCCTACCGCAACCGCACCGCCGCCGCTACCCCCACCCGACCGCGCCGCCGACCTGACGCGCACCTCGCGCTTCTCGGCCGGCGCGATCACCGGCGTCGCACTCGGCTCCACCATCGGCTTTGCTCTCCTCGCGCTCCTCGCATGGTTCTTCCTCCGCCGACGGCGCCACTCGCGCCTGCCGAGCTCCTACAAGCCCTCCCTCCACCACGACGCCGACCACAGCCCGACCCTGCCCTCCTCGACATCCCGCGCGGGAACGGGCAGCAACCGCGTCGTCGACCTCGAATCGGCCCTGCTCGCACACGACCGCGCGTCCGTGCGGCGCGTCGGGGTGACCCCCATTCTCGTACCGGCCAAGCCGGGCGAAAGCGATCAAGACGCACTGCTGACGGGTAGCGACAGCTGGCCCGCGTCAGTTGTTGAAAACCGCGACGTCCCGGCATCGCGCGCGTTGCAGCTCCGTCCCGCGCGGAGTTTACCCGCACAGCACGGCGCGCACTGGCACACTCGCGCGTACCATGCGCCGGCCGCGTCCCCACTCACGCCGACGTTCCACGCCCCATCCGTGCGGTTCCCGCCCCCTCGCCATGACCCACGCCGACATTCTCGACATGACGTTTGGGCACCCGGTCCCTTTCTCCACCCTCCCACCGTCGTCGGTCCGCACCGAAATGGGCCGCGATCGTGCGTTCCCTCGCGTGCAAAAATCGCGTCAGCCGTCGATCTCTTCCCCGGCGATCCGCATCGCGGGCATTTTCCGCGTGGCGCGCCCGCAACAACCGTCGACCGGGCCCCGTCCCGACCGGGATCGCGCGATCGCCGGCGTGTTTATCATCGGCCTTTGCTGAACTCGGCAAGTTCCTTGTCGCAGTCCAGTGCGCACCGTCCGCGACGCGCGCAGCGCACGCGCGTGGGGTCGTGCAGGAGAACGTAGCCGGGTTTTTCGCGGGACTTGCCGACGCCGTGGTCAGCGATCCGGAAGTGCAGGGAGCGGTACGGGACCTGGCCGACGAGTACGCGACGAACTTGGCGGTCAAGTTGTTAGTGGCCGAACCGGGGGACGGGAGGTTGAGGGCGCCGTCGGCGCTCGCAGTGGCCGGCGTATTCAGGGCGGCCGCGGCGCGGTGGGCGGGGATGAAACGGGATGTGCCGGGCCTGGTATTGGCGGTGCCCCGTGCGGGGGCCAGGTGGGATCCACGGTGGATGGTGGCGGTGGGTGGGGAGAAGGGCGGGGAGGTGGTCGTGGTCGCGACGGTCCCGGCCGCGGTCGTCCCGGAGGCCGGGGTCGTGGTGGGGCCGGCGCGCGTGTGGGTCGCGAAGTAGGGAGAAGACGACGACAACGCGCCCCGCGCGACAGCGCAGTCCGGCGCGGGGGAGGAAGTGGATCTCGAGCGGCTGCGCGGAAGGCGGTCGGTGCGGCAGGGCGGCAGCAGAGTTGCGCGAGAGGAAGAGCAACGGGCCGAGTTTGATCGAAAGGGCCACGGTTGGCAGGTGTAAATAACATGTTGCATGGGTGAGGGAGTGACGTGGAGTGGGCGAATGCCTTGATCAAGCAAGCGGTTGACCGCAGACCGTGGACAGAACTGCGTGCGCGACGTGCGCGCCGGCGGTGGAAGGGACGGTCTGCGGCGCCGATGACCAGAGACTGGCTTTTTGAAGTCTTTTGCGCAGAAATACTGGTCTCT
The DNA here is from genome assembly GCA_000151295.1 of Allomyces macrogynus ATCC 38327. Taxonomy (NCBI): domain Eukaryota; kingdom Fungi; phylum Blastocladiomycota; class Blastocladiomycetes; order Blastocladiales; family Blastocladiaceae; genus Allomyces; species Allomyces macrogynus. Next base: position 1,163,816 of record GG745339.1, on the reverse strand, counting down.
CGTTGTGCCCATGCGGACGGCGCCCGCGCGCGCCCGCGCCGCGTGGCAGCGGTGAACCGCTCGGCGCATCTCGACCCGCCGATGTCGCGGCACCGGCGCCGTCGTGCCGCCGCTGCTGGTCACCGCCCCCGCCGCTCGCGACTCTGTTTTCGCCTCTGCCCAACCCAACGACCAACATCCGTGCCGCCGGACCGGCCGTCCCTGATCCTTTGGAGCCGAGGCCGACGCGCCCGGCGCCCATAAACACCGGGCCCTGCACGCAGATCCCGCCTCTCCTCTCTCTTCATCGTTGCACTCCGCGCCGAAAGTCTCCTCGCGGCGAACGCGCGCATCCACCCGTCCACCCACCCGTCCACCCATACCACCAGCCTACCATGTCCCTGTCGCTGGCGGCCTCTCCGCTCGCGGCCTCTCCGCTCGCGGCCCCGCCTGCACCGTGGCTCGAGTCGGCCGCGGCCGCTGAATCCCGTCCGCTCCTCACGCCGACGCCCTCGCCAGACCCGCCGTCAAGCCCCGATACAGAGTCGCTGGCCACGTCCACCTCGACCTCGACCGCGTCGTCGTCGTCGGCGCGTCGCGCGGCATCCTCCACGCTCTACAAATGTCCCGGCGAAGGCAAGTGCCCACGGTGGACCAAGAACGGGCACCGCGGCAAGTGCCCCTCGGCGAAATCCACGATTCAGTGTGCCGATCCGACTTGTGTGCAGTCGTTTTCGCGCCGGTCCGACATGCGCCGGCATTACCTGCTCGTGCACCAAGGCATCGCACGGTACTTGTGCACGGCGTGCGGCAAGAAGTACAACCGCAAGTACGTTTGTCGTGGTTCTGCTGGTTGGTCGGTGGGTTGATGAGCTGGGACTGACTGTGCGTTCCCCAACCCAACCAGAACCGAAATGAAGCGGCACCTCGACAACAACCGGCTCTGCGCGCAGGAACTCACCAAGGCCATGTACAAGGGCGCTGCCGCCGCCGCCGAGGCCGCCATGAACGCTGCTGCGGCCGCGGCTTCTGCTGCTGCTGCCGCTGTGACGATCCCGGACCTGCCGGGCGCGCCGCACCAGCTTGCGTCGCCGCTGTCGAGCCCGACGCTCGATGACGACTTGGCCGACCTACTCCCGCCCGAGTCGCCCAAACGCGCGACCCCGCCCATGGCCATCCCGGATCACGTCCCGTTCCAGCCGGCAACCCCGCCATCGTCTTCATCCTCGTCGTCGAGCGGCGCCAGCGACGCATCAAGAACCCCGCCGTCGGCCTCATTCGCGGCCGCTTTCGCGCACCCGTCCGCGCCCGAACCGCCGACATTCAACCACGATACGCCGCCCGCGCGCACCGCGTGGCCGCCGCACCACGAATCGCTTCTCGAATGGGCGTCGGCCTACATGCACCAGTGCGCGCCTGCGGCTGCTGCACCCCCCGCACCTGCGCCGGCCCCGCTCGCACCGGCGCCGTGGATCCCGTTTGTCGACGCGCCCCCACCGCCGCCGCCGCGGGCGAGCGAGTACATGATGCCCCCGTCGGTCGCGCCGCAGGGCCCGTTCGCGCCGGCATTCCCGCCGCCGGGTTACCCGTACGCGCACCCGCCGCCACCACCGCCGCGTGTCGTCCGTGCGGGACCCTATGCGCGTCCGCCGGCACACGTGATGCACCAGCACCACCATGCGCACCACGCACACCATGCGGCGCGCGCGATGGCGGCCGCGGCGGGGATGCCCGGCCAGGATCCGACGGCCGCGTCGGCGGATTCGAATCTGTTGTTGCTGCTGTCGGCAATTGAAATGTCGATTCCCAACTTCTGAAGTGCGGTGCCACGTCGTCGTCGCCGTCGTCGTCTCGTGTCGGTGTTGTGATTAGTGCAGGAGATTTGCACCCGCTGATCGTCGTTTTCATAGTCTTTGATGTTCCCGTGTACCTTGTCAACCCATTCTGCGACTTTTCTCACAGCTCGTCAAGTCGTGCTGTGATTGTCCCTCATGTTTAGTTTTCTTGTTCCGATCCAACCGTTTGCGCCTTTTCGTTGTTGGTCTTTCCACATCCTCATGTTGCTGCTGTCGAATGTGCTGTTTTGCTTTTCTTGCCACCTGCTGTCTCTGCATCCTGTCATGGTTGTATACCTATTCCCTTCAATGTATCGCGATCATTATTTCATGTCTTTTCATAAAGATGGCTGTGTCCCGCCTTCCTGTGTCGGCATCTCGCTTGAGTCCTCGATACAGGTCCGTTTCCTCCGTCTCCGTCCCTTTTTCTCGCCCTGTTGTGTATCGATTGTAATAAATTCGGTATCATTGTTCTGATCTCGCTTGAGTGCTCGATACAGATTCATTTTGTTTTCGACTCGATTACGCCGCCGTCTGGCTCTACAGACAGGCAGGTTTGCTGCGGCTCTGACGTTCCCAGTTATCATTTGGATCTGGTCGGTTGCAGGAAAAAGAGCACGCAAACTTCGATTCGTGGTCAGGTGTGAACCGGTTTGGCCGGTCGCAAGGAAAATCTCCATACAAAAGGGAACGAACAGACAGGGAACATAAAAACCCCTGGTACCTGCATCCAACGTTATGGGCAGGGATCAGGTCACGTGCAGCAATCAGACACCCCACCGGCGCGGGACCGGAAGCGTCAGGCACACACCACCGCGTGCTGCCACCGCCCGCAAGAGGTCCGCGAGCGTGCGCGCCACGTTGCGCACAACTGCGCTGTTCCGTATGGAGCCGTTGCGCGAGACACGCAAGACGGCTGACCTCTGAAAACACGTGAGTTTCGCCTGACTATGACTTGGCGCTGCGATCCGAGCGATTTCTGTGGCAGTTGCGCGATTTTGAGAGGGAAAATGCCGCAACTCCAGTGTTCCATAATCCATCGGATTCTCCCGACAATCCATCACGTGACATAGAATCCTAATCCATTCCTCTATCATCGAGCTTGACTGCGGAACACCCACATCTGGATGTGATGATTGCTGCCACCACTTCGGTTCAGGCGCTTGGCCGCAAGGGTCGAGCTGAAGAGTTCTGGGATACTCTTTCATGTGCGTGCGGCTGTCACGTTGTTGTGATCCGGGATTCTCCCGGATCGCCTGGGTGGGATCCCACTCTCGGTGTGCTGGTCACTCGTTGGGAGAGTCCCTGCCAGGTCCCTGATCGCCTTCTGGAGAAGCCAAAATCCAGGAGCACGAAACACTGCCTCCAACCGTGTCGGGCCCGACTTGGCGCTTGGCTCCAAAAAATCGCGCAAGAACGACGCCGTCTTGATCGCACTCGGCTGGCCGATTTGCCTAACGCTGCCGATTGCCGTGGGCCGCGGAGTATAAAACGGCGGCACGCCCGTTTACCTGACTGCATCTCCCTCACTGACTGTTGGATCACAAGGACCCGACAACCAGCTGCAACCTTCTCGCCTCCAACGCCCTCTCGCTCTCTTCGCATATCCAATCCAACCCAACACCCAACCTCAACACCAACCAACCATGGCCGAACAAGTCACGCTCGCGTCGCTGCAGGACCAGGTCGACGCCCTGCGCGCCATCCTCGCCGGTACGTCGACGCCGCACGCCGCGCTCACTCGCCTGCTGTTCCGCGCACATTGGAGCTCACACCAGCTCCCCATTGTTTGCAGACGCTCCGCAAACCGCCGGTAACCCCGACGCGTCGGCGACGCTCGACGCGCTTGTCGCGGAAAACGCCGACTTGAAGACGCGCGTCGCCAAGCTCGAGTACCGCGTCGCGATCTTGCTGCGGTCCATTGGCGAGATCGAGACCGCCGCGGCGTCGGCTGCTGCTGCTGCGGATACGGTATGTGGTGTGCCGCTTGCTTGGCGTGTTGATGGGAAACGGCAAGGGTTGACCGATGGTGAACTCTTCCTGTGTAGTCCGACCGCGTGCGACCTCGCCGACCGCGGTGGGCGGTAAGAAGTCGTGCTGCGGCGGCAAGAAGAAGGCCACGCCGGCCGAGTCCAACAAGTGCGGCTGCTCGTCGTTGGCCTCGCCGTCATCGGGTTCGTCGTGCCGCTGCTGCGCGTGCGCCGGGAAAGCCGGAAGTAACAAGTGCACGTGCGCCAAGGGCCAGTGCCAGTGCTGCGACTGCAAAACCAAGTCGGCCGCCAGCAGCAAGTGTGGCTGCAGCTCGTCGGCTTCCTCTTCGTCGTCGTGCAGCTGCTGCGCATGCGGCGGGAACGCGCAGGCCACGGCATGCTCGTGCCCGAAGGGCCAGTGCACGTGCTGCAGTTGCAAGGCCGCCGCCAAGACTAAGTCGGCGTGCGCGTGCTCATCGTCGTCGTCGTCGACCGCGTGCGGCTGCTGCGCGTGCGGCGGGAATGCAAACGCGACGGCGTGCACGTGCGCCAAGGGCGAGTGCGCGTGCTGCTCGTGCAAGGCTAAGACGGCGACGCGCGGGTGCGCGTGCCCGACGGCGGTCCAGTCGGGATGCCGGTGTAACGCGGCCCAGTCGGCCTGCCCGTGCCCGTCGGCCCGCTCGTCATGCCCGTGTCCGTCAGCTCAGTCTGCCTGCCGTTGCTCTGCTGCCCAGTCTGCGTGCCGCTGCAACGCTGCCCAGGCTGCCTGCCCGTGCCCCGCTGCTCAGTCGTCCTGCCGCTGCTCTGCTGCCCGGTCTGCCTGCCGCTGTCCCGCGACCCAGTCCGCGTGCCCATGCCCGTCCTCGTCCACCACGACCTCGTCGTCGTGCGGTTGCCACGGCCGTGCCGCGGCCTCGTCGTGCACGTGCCCCGCGGGCCACTGCCGGTGCAACGCTCCGTCGACGTGCGCGTGCGGCGGTGCCGCCAAGGGCGCGTGCGGGTGCTGCGGGTGCGGCGGCAACGCGACGCTCGTGACGTGCGATTGCGAGTCGCGCCGCGGCGCGTGCTCGTGCTGCTCGTGCAACGCGACGGTGCGCAAGACCGGGACGGCGAGCTCGAGCTCGTCGACGGCGTCGGGCGCGCAGGTGCTGCGCGTAAGAAGGGAATTTGGGAGCGTCTTGGACGCGAGTGTGGATGAGGATCAGAGCCATATTTTTCCGTTGGGAGTTGGGGGCGGGGTGTGTTGGGCCTCCGGAGCCGATATTTTTTACCGTGCAATGTGATTTACCGTCGTCCACGTCATTCGAGCTGGTGGGTTCATGCGCGGTGCTGCAGGCCGCGTCCTCGTGTTCTCCACTTTGGGCGTGGTGCAGCTCGCTGGCGAAGCAACGTCCACCGCATCGTCAGCATCTCCCTTCTCCTTGAGACAAAAACCACTGCCAACCACGACACCGTCGTCGACACCGCGCTCGACCGCGGATTCCGGCTCGAATCCGGCCCCCGAACTTGCTGCAACCCGCTGCAATCCACACACGACCGCCGCTGGCCGGCGCTGTTCAATCGGCCCACGGCGGGGCGCCAGCAACCTTGTTCCCCAACCAGACCAACCCGCTGCCGACAATGAGCCACGACCGGTCCGCGCCGCCGTACCCGGGCGCGCCGCGCGGCCGCGGTAACGGCCCACGTGGCGGTGGTGGCGGTCATGCTCAATTCGGCCACGCCCACGCCGGTTATGGTGAGTATTGCCCGTCGCCATGACCATTCGCCCCACGCTCACGACACGCGCGTGTGTCCGCCGATAGTCCCGTACCGCCCGCCATACCCCTACGCGCCGCCATCCGTCGCCGATAACGGCCCGTCCGCGAGCAAAGTCGACGACAGTTTGTGTCTCCACTCTGCCCGCGAGTTGCCGACATGTCCGCCGCTGCTGACGCCATTCACACCCTTTCCGTAGGCTGGCTCCGCGCGCAGCAAGAGTCCGCCGCACGCAACTACGCCCCACCCACCCCGCACCACCACCCGCACCACGGCGGGTCATGGCGCCCTGCCGTCGCACCCTCCACCACCGGCTGGGGTTCGCCACAACCGCACTACGGCCGCGGTGGTCCCCGTGGGGGGAACACGGCGCGCGTGACCGGCGCAAGGTCGTCCCCGCCACCCGCTCCACCGGCCGCCGCAGAAGCACCAGCACCGGCAGCACCAGCAGCGGCGGCTCCGGCGCGCACGGAGCGCCCGAAATGGCTGTGCCCGGCGTGCCAGTTCCACAATTTCATGAACCGGCGCACGTGCAAGTCGTGTAATGGCGCGAGGCCGCCAAAGGAAGAGATTGTGGATCCGACGATCGTGCAGGTTGAGGTGCCGGCGGCACCGGCGGCGGACACAAGCTCGAACGCGATAGCAGCGGGCGGTGCGACCCAAGTTGCGGGCACTGCGAGCGGCACGGTCGCAGACGCTACGAGCAAGGACCAGGGGGCGGCCAACTCGGCGCCATTGGGTGACGCGGCATCGGCGGTGGTTCCGGCGGATGCGGCATCTGCCGCTGCCGCGAGTGCGGCCGACGACGCGAACGTGGTACCACTGAGTGATTCCGCAGCGGTGGCGGATGATGCCGAGACAGAAACCGCGGGAAAGGAAAGCGCGCCGGTGGCGTCGGCCGCATCGGTCGTGCCGGTCGCGCCGGTCGCGGAAGATGCGGCTCAGCCAGGACCGGCAGAGGTGAAGGTGGAGGCGACGGTCGAGGTGCAACCCGCACCTGCGGATGCGGCGGTCGACGCGCCTTGGCCGGATTTGGCTACTGACGCGACCGCCGTGGAAGACGAGGTGGATTCGATCCTGGCCGCCGCAGCGGCCGCGTCCAGTCCTGACGACCAGGATTCGTTGGTGCCCGCCGACGCGGCGACGGAACCGGTCGTGTCCCGCGATATGGAAGCGCTGGCAGATCCCGTCGAGCGCGACGCAGTTCCAGGACCGGCGCTCGAGACGCTCGCTGCCGATCTTGCCGCGCCGCTCCCGGAGGCGAATGCGGAGCTGGAACCACCAGTCGTTCAAGCGGCGCCGTCGACGGAGTCGCTCCCCGTCCCCGATGCAGCACCGCCGGCCGAATCGCGCGCTGCTCCAGAAGCAGCACCAGCACCGAGCGCTGTCGCACCAGCATCGAGCGCAGCCGTGAAGCCGACCCCCGCGTCGTTCGACCCGAACGACCCCTGGGACAATCCGGACCTGTCGGCGCCCGTATCGAGCACCGCGTCGATCCGGTCGGTCGCCGTCTCGGACCCATGGGGCGAAGACGATGCCGAGCCCACCACCGGTACGCAACCCTCACCGCGCCACCCGACACGCGCCTTTTCTCAACTCATTTGTCCAACAGCTATCCCCGCGATCCCGTCCTCGGCCGCATGGACCTGTACCCGCTGCGCCGGCAAGAACGCGGCCTCCACGCCCTACTGCGACACGTGCGACGCGCCCAATCCGGCATGTGTCCAGGAATGGACCTGCACGCAGTGCCGGCACGCCAACTTTCCGACCGTCACCGCGTGCGTCGCGTGCAAGCGGCCGCGGCACGTTGTGGTCACGCCGCCACCGACCCCGCTCGACCGCGGTGTCGCCGACCTGCGCGCGGCGTTGCCCGCTGCGAGTGCGAAACCGCGTGCCGTGGTGGTTCCCGTCGACAAGCCCCTCCCGCCGACCCCAACGCCGGACCCGGCACCGGCACCGGCGCCGACCCCGCGCGTCGCAGCTTCCGCCGCGACCACCACAAGGGACTCGGCGACGCGCACGTCCACCCCGACCACGCGCACTTCCTCCACGTCCACCTCCTCCACCTCCTCCACCTCGACCGGCCGCCCAATGACCTCGACCTTTGTCGCGAAACGCCTGATCGGCGGGGCGCTGGGCCTGCGCACGACCAACGCCGATGACCGTAAGCGGCACGAGACCGCGCTCGCAGAAGCCCGTGCGGCCGCGGTTGCGAAGCGCGAACCGCCGAGAATGACGCTGTCCCCGCGCGGCGCACCGGCGCGGCTCTTGACCCCGCCGAAACCGACGGCTGCGGCGCCGCCGCGGAATGATTGGACGGCGATGTGGGGTGATGAGGGCGGGAAGGGCTTGAGTGGTGCGTATTATGGTGGTGGGACGGGTGGGTGGTAGGTGTACGAAGGAAATTTCGGGACATGTAGATGTAGCGAAATTTTGCGTTATTTGGATAACAGAACAAACGCAGCAACATGCCAACTGTCGGCCATTTCAGGCGCCGCGCCAGCGGACAGGGGTGACGAGCACAACATGAGTGACAGCGGGGCCGCGCTGCCTCGACCGCGTTGCTGCACGACGACCGTGCTTGGTGAGAGTGGTCGCATCGCGCCGACATGATATTGGCGGTTCCATCAGGTTGGCTGCCACCTGCCAGGATCAGCCGCGTCGAAATGTAGTCGCTGGAACTGGCCGTGTCGTGCGAACCAGCGCACCATATGTCGCTGGAAATCAACGGCCCTCCTGATATCATTTTGTGGGGCGCACGAACGACGAGACCCGCGTGGAGTGTGTCGCTCATGCAAGCCAAGCGAACGCGCGCAACACGTCAAGGCCGGCCAACCGATTTGGTCACACGCGTGACCGATCAGCGAGCGATCACTCGCGGATATTTTTGGGTCTCAAGAAGACGCCAAAGCTTCACTGATTTTTACGGTGCACATGCGGATCGCTGCAACCGAAGTAGCATCAGCGAAAATGTGGGTGAGTTTCATTGCACGGACCGAGTGACGGTGAGCTTCGATTTGCATCGAAAGCCAGCGGCGCGCAAATTTCCGCTCGTCCTGATGGTTGGACGCAAACTGTCCATGATTCAGCGAAGCATCAAAACGAGCATTGCAAGTAAGTTCAATTCAGGGGGCACAGCAGGCTTCGCACTTGGGCGGCGATAATGGAACGCCGTCTGTGCGTGGTGCTGAATGCAAGGGATGGTATCAAAGTATGGGTAACGACCATTCAACCAGAAAAGCAATTTGTGCACATGCGCCCGCCTCTCACCAACGCACCGAGCCGTCAAAACCTAAACGACCACGGAATAGGAGAATTGGTCGTGCGTATTTCACCCTCAACCGAATTTGGAGCGGCCAGCGGCGCACTGCTGCTCGGAGCGCACGGGGGCGCCAGGAGCGCATCTACGCGTGGCGGAAACGGCAATGGAGTCGCGGTCAATGCCGCGACACCAGGCCCGGCCATCGTGGTCGGCCAGCCGGGATCAGCGCGCATCACCAGGTTGTGCGCAACGGCTGGCGCAGAGAACGGCCACGCCGTGGAAGGAATGGCGAGAAGCAGGTCCAGTGACGCAGAGATGTCGGCCGGAGTGGGGTCGGGCGGCGGTCCCGCTGTACCGCGAGCGGGGAATATTGGCACTGGGACTGCAGAAGGCACTGCCCATGATTGCGCTGGTAAGGAACTCGTGGGCGCCGGCGACAACGTGGCATTCCACATGGCGGCATCAAGCAGCTCTGGAGCCGCGATCAAGTCGGAGAGTTGCGGCCACGGGGGCGGTGGAGGGGCCAACAGTACTTCGCTAGCAGTAGGAAGAGGCACAGCCGACATGGGCGGAGCCGTGGCCAATACGGCGGTTATTGGTGTCACAATGGTGGCCGCATGGTGCATGAGCGAAACCGGCGCGGTCGTAGTGAGTTGGCTGCGCGCGTTCTGAGCGACCATGCCACCATGAAATCGACGGGCAACGGGGCCGGTAGCACGCTGTCGTGCGAAGATTGACTCCGACACGCGACGAGCAAGGTGTACGTTCGGGCCAGTGGAGCCGAGCGGCGCGGGCGGTGGCGGTGTCGAGTCCGGGGAGAAGGCTCGCCATATACGGCGCGTAAATCAGGCACGGTCCGGGACCGCTTGACAGCACGAGTGTCGTCGTCGCCAAGCGCGGCAGCCAGACATGAACGACGGCAAAGCGACGTGGATGGCACTGCTGGCACGCCATTCGGCGCGTCACGGTGCCATCCGAGTGGCATGCCGGGGTCCGACTTAGCGCGTCCAGCAACCAGCTCCTCGTTCTCGGCGTTGTTCGCTAGACTAGCGGCACTTCCACCAAGCCATGTTCGCATCGCGCCGTCGGCATCATGCAAGTTCGGCGCCGACGCGACCGATGCGGAAGGCACCGCCGTTGGCTGCCCAGCGGCACCAGATTGGAGGTGAGCATTGGATCGGAGCGCCGCGTCGGCCTGGCGCCCAATGGCCACAGCACGCGCCGACTTGAGATACCCCTCGATCTGGTCGCGCGGTCGGCGCTGGCCCGACGCCGTGAAGTACGCCGAGAATGCGGGCGGCGCGCCGCCTGCCGTTGACGGCAAAACGATCAAGTCCTGAACAATTGACCACGTTGCTCTTTGGCGTTAGTTTGTGCGCGCTCAACCATGGGCTTAGCACGTCAAGGACAACGGCATGTTGCCCTGGCATATCCCCCGCCGATACTCCACCGTAAATTTTGCTAGCAGCGGGTTCAAAATGAGAGAAATAAGACTCCCGTCGCGTACCTGATTCTCGCCCTCTGTCATTGGGTCGTGGCGGCCCGCCTCACCCCACTGATTTCCCCTTGGTGCCACAAGCGATGGCCCGAATCCCTGCGACGTTTCGCCACGCGCATGAGCGGGTGCAACATGATGAGCGGACGCGCGATGGGCACGCGCCGCTGGCATTGGTACGACTATGACAGAATCGCCCGCATCCGCGCTCGAACCACACATCTCGGCGCCCGCGTCGCCGTCAATCCAGCCCGCCCCATTGTTGACGATCGCCGCCGACTCGGCGTCGTTTCGCGGCAGCAAGAACTCGACCGACATGGGCTCGCCGCTCGCCTCAGCGCGTGCCGCGGC
>GG745339.1:1092789-1147224 GCA_000151295.1 Allomyces macrogynus ATCC 38327 | reverse complement strand
CCAATAAATCCGGAACACGGGTAACGGCGGCGGACTCGGGTCCGTCGCGGCCGCCGGCTCCGCCGTCTGCGGTGGGGCCACGGGCGACATACTCGCCAGCAATTCGGCCAGCGGCCACTCGGGCGGCGGGTGCGGCGGCGCCGCCTGCACGAGCGCGGCCAGTTCCGACGGCGACGTCGCGCCCTCGTGCCCAAGGACCGCGACCGCCGCCGCGTGACGCGCCATGTACTCGTGCGCGCGCGCGTGCGTGACGCGGTGCTGGTCCCGCGCGGATTCGTCGAGCAAGTCCGTGACCGTTGCCGCATTCACGTTGGTCAGTTCCATGACCTGGAAGATTTGCGCGGCCAATTCGTGCGTCGCGCCCGGCTGGTCGAGCATGCGCGCCTTGACGTCGCGCGCAATGTGTTGGAAAATGGCCGAATTGGGCCAGGGGCGTGACGCCGCGGCGAGAATCGCATCGAGCCGGTCGATCGAGTGCAAAGCGCGCGGTTTGGCCGCCGGGTCGTTGATGACGACGAGGACCAGGCACCCGAGGATCATGCATGACAGGTACGGCAGGTGCGGGAATAAGCCGACTTCCTTGCCCTCCCCGCCAACGGCTTCGAGGACTTCGAGCATCGACGTCGCCGATGCGTCGATGAGCGCCAGGTACTGGTCCTTGAGTGGAGACTCGATGACGGTCGAGCGTGCCGTGCACAGCGGCCGGTAGAGCGAGACGACGGCCGACAGGTAGAGCATCGACAGGAACGCGTTCATTTGGTACTCGCGGTGGCCCGAATCGAGGCCATGCGGTGGGAAATGTCGGGACGCGGGCAGCGCGCGGCGGTATTCGGATAACATTGCGTGCAGCTCCGGGAGAGTGTAGGGTAGTTGCCGCCGCAATTCTATGCAGTTCACCGACCTCCCAATTTTGCCCGTAATGTCCATAAGCTTGACCATTCTGTGATGACGGTGCGCGAAGCGTTAGATTCCTGATTGCGAAAGAAGAGGGGGATCAGAAAGAGCGTACTGGACGAAAAACGAGTCAGGCTCGACCAGCACGCTCTCCGGGTACTTGGCCAAATTGTCGGGCGTCTTGGTGAACACGTCGGTCGTCAGGAAATAATCGCCGTCGTGGACTAAGCGGTGGGTAGCGGGTGCCGCACGCGTCAATTCAGCAATCCCATCGCAACCACGAACACCCTCCCATCCACCATGAAAACAGCAGCAGCAACAGAAGCAATAGAGAAGGATAAATACACATCAGCGGCCGCCCACTGAGCAGCGAGACCATGCGATCGACGGCATACGCAAGCGCCCACGTCTTGCCCCACGTCGGAATACACCGCTCCACATGCTGATACGGAGCCGCTCTTAGATCAAGGTGGAGTCCAAGATCTTGGGCAATACGCAGCGCCGTGCCACTCAGAACCCACGGGACGGCAGGCGCATGCAAGAAACTCAACACCATGAGCAGCAACGCCTGCACCGATTCGACCTGGTGCACGAGCGCAACGAGCGTCGAGTGCGTCATGCGCAGCACCTTTTCGGCAAAGTAGGAGCTCAGGAGCAGCGTGCCGCGCGGCTGCGTCATGATGGTCACGTTGTGCATGCGCTCGAAAATCGACGTGGCCGTCGCGAGCACCGAATAGAGCAACAGGTAGTGCGGCTCGGGCTTGCCAAGCTCGCGCTCGATCGTCGACCGCTGCAAGATCGGAATCCACGGGTGCATCGTGTTGAAGTAAATGTCGAGCATGGTCGTGACAAAAGCGCGCGGCGGGAACAGCTGCTGCTCGCGCGCGAGTTGCCGCGCGTTCAACCGGCCCTGGAAGTGCGTCTGGATATACAGCACACTGTTCGGGTTGAACGCCTGCGACCACCCGCGCAACAGGTGCAGGCCCGTCGAGTGGCCGAGCTGCGAGAACGAATGTGCGCCGGACCCCGTCGGGTCGAGCGAGACCATCAGCGTCATGTTCTCGTTGAGTTCCTCGATATCCTCGGCCGTCGACGGGCGCACCGCGTGCAGACGCGACCCACCCAGGCCGGGTGGCGCCGGGTGGAGAGAGTAGGCCGGACTCGGCTGCGTCGGCGGCGGCGGGAGCGCATTGCCATTGGGTGCGGGCGACGCGGAACCGCTCGACGGCGGGGTTGGGGTCCCGCTAGTGACCTGCTCTGCCGGACGACGCCGACGACGTGGGCGTGCGGCGCGCTTGGACGCCGGTGCTGGCGCAGCACCTTCTGGCGGTGCCGCGGTGTCCGCGGACGCGTCTTGTGGCGGGGCCGGGGCCGTCGCCGACGTGTCTTCATCGGGCGCAGCGGTGGGGCCGGTCGCGGCCTCGGTGCGGGCGCGGCGCTTGGACGAGGCGACGTACGAACAGTCCAATTGGAATTCGAGGCAATGGCGGCACGGGAGGCCGCCGTCACACTTGACCTGATGGAGGAGAATCAAAATCTCGACAAGTGAGCAAACAAGTGAACCTGGGTCTGGTGCAAGAAAACAACGGCGCGTACTTTGCGGCGGCGACACGACTCGCACGCCTATATTAGCGCCACCCACCCGCGGAAGAATAGAGGACAAGGGGTCAAACAATCGGAACAAATCATTTGTCGGACGTCATTTGTCGAACGTCATTCGTCGGACGTGGAGGCAGGGACGGCAACCGCGCGCACCTGGCTCGTGCGCTTGCGGCGATCAAGAATTAAGGGCGGGCCCGGCGCGACCACGGCGGGTGCGGGCGGTGCGGGGGACGCATTGGGCGCGGCGGGTCCGGGCGTGGGCGTGCCGAGCGAGTCGACCGACATGGAGAAAGTCGATGACGAGGGCGACGGCTGGTCGTCCATGGCGATGTTGCTGCCGATGCTTGCGCTGCCCAGGGCGGCCATGCTTGAGCGGCAGCGCTGGACGTTGTCGCCAGCAGATGAAAAAAAAAGTTGCAGTCGGTCGCAAGCGGGCTTGATTTCAGTCGACGATAAACAAGCGGTCGTCGGTCGACCGTTGTGCAAGAGAGGTGGAGCCGGACAGTTGGCGCCGTGGCAGTTGTTGTTCTTGCATCCTGCCATGCGCGAGACGCGCGCGAGACGATCGCCCAAAATCAGTCAGCAATCCAAAAGCATTTCAACACGCGCAAGTGCCACGTCGTCGTCGTCGTCGAACCCTGCAGGCTTCAGATTGAACCGGGACGATAATTATTGTTTCTCCCCACCTGGCGTGCGCGTCGGAGAGATGGTGGATTGTTCTCCTTGCGCCCAGTCGGGCCGTTCACTTGGACGCTTCGGGCCAGCGTGCTGATGCCTGAATCGGCCTGAATCTATCCGCCCACGGCTCGCCACGGCATAACCCCCACAATGGACAAGGTGGACAATATTCCTAGTCTATTTATTTCTCGGTATGCTCCGGAGAGTTAGCCAACCGACCGGATTTTGTACAACCCGAGCCTCATAAACTCAACGGTTGCACGCTCACCTCAGCATCCGTTCGCCACTCGTCGCCACACCGAAAATCGGCGCGCTCGGTGCGGCCATGCCCGTCTGGGACGCCAAAGTATCAGAACCTCATAAGAACGCGTCTCCCACGGCGCTTCCAGGGCTTCACCCCTCAACGACCACCACAACCCCCTCCCCGACTCATCCATCGACTTTTTCGAGATGGGCAACGGCTTCTCCACCGCCGATATCCCCGACCTCGCTGGAAAAACTTTTCTCGTGACCGGCGCCAACAAGGGCATCGGGTATCAGACGGCGTTGCACCTCGCCAAGCATCATGCGCGTGTCATTTTCGCGTGTCGGGACGGCAAGAAAGCAAACTTGGCCATGGCCAAGATCCGCCACACGCTCGCGCCATACTCGCCGCAGTTCGAGTTTCTCGAACTCGATTTGAACTCGCTCGCTCAAGTCGCCAGTGCCGCGCGGTCGCTTGTCGACAAGGGCGAGCAAATCGACGTCTTGATCAACAACGCTGGGATCATGGCCGTGCCGTACCGGCTCACGCAAGACGGGATCGAGTCGCAGTTTGGGTGCAACCACATGGGCCATTTTGTCTTCACGACGCTGCTCTTGCCGGCCATCAAGAAGGGGACTGGTCGCGTCGTGGTGCTCTCGTCGATTGCGCACAAGGTGACATACAGTTTCGGGCTCACCGACAAGCTCGAGCAAGTCTACGTCGACCCGGCAGCGCCAAACCCCGCCGAGAACGGCAGCGCCAAGCACCCATCCGAGGCGATTTACACGGCAACGAACGCATACGGACAGTCCAAGCTCGCAAACTTGCTGTTTGCCAAGGCGCTCGCTGCACGACAGCCCAACCTGCACGTATTTGCCGTGCATCCGGGGTACGTGGACACGGACCTGCAGCGCACGGGCATCAAGGACGCGTTTGGTGGGGTTGTCGCGACGCTGTCGGCGGCGCTCAGCACGGTCGCGGCCAAGAATCCCGTGAATGGCGCGCGCACGACGCTTGCAGCCGCGACGTCGCCCAAGCTTGACAACGAGTCGGGGCTCTACTTGGTCCCGTACGGCAAGGTCGCGACCCCGAGCAAGTTTGGGACCGACCCGGAGTTGCAGAAGCGGTTGTGGGAGATGAGCATTGAGTTGGTGCGCAGGATTTTGGGCGAGCAGATGGTCGCTGAAATTGAGCGCAACGTGGCGAGGACCGTCGAGTAGATTTGTCGATGGCGATTGTAGGGTCGCGAAGAAATAGACGCTGGTTCATGGCAAATGCCTCGTTCTTGTCCACAGTTCTTGGCCACCGTTGACGGACTGACGGTCGGCATCAGCAAAGACGCCATTCCGCTGAGAGGAGTTGCGAGCGGGGTCGGGTTACGTTTGGCGTTTAGCCCATGGCCACCGGGGCCATCCCTTGGGTCCAAAAAGGCAACGCTTCGCGTGTCAGCGCGTGATGTTGTCAACAGGCTGCCAGACGACAGCTTCAGCAGCAAAGCGTGGCATGGCGCCAGGTCACGCGAGTCGGCGTGACCAGACTACCACCGCCGAGCGCTGCCCCGCCGTGGAGACACGCGACAGGATCAGCACGTCGTCGTCGTCGCCGTGCACCGCCGCCCGCCCGTGATCGCGTTCGACCCGCACCGCAACGGAACTGCCCGCATATCGGCCTGATCCGATCCGCGTCCCTGAGCCGCTCATCCCACGACTCGCGTCGCGCGCCTGCTCTCTCCCCCACCCACCGAGAGCCTCTGCGCCCCACACGAGTCTCTACCCAGACCACCCGGCCCAATCATGTCGTCGCGCAAAAACACGGCGCGCGTGCGCCCCGCCGCCTCCGACTCGGACGACTCGGACTCGTCCGACGACGACCAGCAACAGGGTGGTGGCTTCTTTGCGTCGCGCCCGGCCACGGCCAAGATCACCAAGTCCAAGTGGCTCGCGTTCCGCGGCGGCGACGAGACCACCTCCGACGAGGACAGCGACACGTCGACCGACGAGGACACGTCCGAGGATGAGAGTGAGGAGGAGTCGTCGGAGGACGAGTCGTCGGACGAGTCGGACGCCGAGGCCGCCAAGCCCGCGGCCGCCGCACCGACCAAGCCCGCTCACCGGTTCATGAAAGACCCGGCGGTCGCGGCCGGCAAGAAGCCCGCGGCCGCGTCCTCGTCATCGGACGAGGACTCGAGCGACATGTTCCCGTCCGACTCGGACGAGTCGTCGTCGGATGAGTCGTCCGAGGACGTACGTACTCCTTCTTCCTGCTGCAAGCGCACAGTATTTCCATTGAATCATCCGCTGATTTGGATCGTCGTGATCACTTAAAGGAGCGCCCCAAGGATCTCAACCAGCGCCGCGCGCGCTGGCTCAAGGACGACGTGGTCGTCAAGAAGCCGCTCACCCCGAAACCCGCACCCGCTGCCGCTGCTGCCCAGCCCGCGGCCGGTGCCAAGCGCGCGCTCGAGACGCCGACGCCCGACGCCGGTGCCGAGGACGAGGGCTTTGTCAAGGTCGGTGCCAAGGACGAGAAGAAGCAACAGGATGCCGTGACGGCGCTGCTCGGCGGCGACGTGGCCCCCGCCAATGTCTTGGAAAAGCTGTCGGACGTGATCATTGCCCGCGGTAAGAAGGGCACGTCGCGCGAGACGATTGTGCTTGCGCTCGACCGGCTGTTTGAGGTGGCGCCACTGCCCTTCCAGCAGGCCAAGATTCTGCTGTCGCTCGTCTCGTGCCATTTCGATTACCCGAGTTCGGCGCAGAACCACCTGCCCGTGCACCAGTGGAAGCAGGCCATGGCCGCCATCACGCAGCTGCTCGACTTGCTCGATGCGCACCCGACGGTCATTCTGCGCGAGGACGTCGACGAGGAGGACGACGAGACCGTCGCTGCGGCCATCAAGGAGCAGGGCGACACGGCTGCGCCGCTGCGCGTGCGCGGCAACCTTGCCGCGCAGGTCGACCGACTCTACGAAGAGTACTTCAAGATCCTGCAGGCCATGGACATGCAGACGCCTGAGTTTGCGGAGCGCCTGCGCGACGACGTCGTGGCCTATGTGGTCCTGCTCCGTACCGAGTCGTACGTGCTGCGCATCGACGACGCCGCAGCGCTGCAGCGCGTGCGCCTGCGGCGCGTCGAGCTCGTGCACGCGCGGCCCGACGCGGTCCAGGCCAAGGTCGACCAGTACGTCCGTGCGCGGCACGCGAACGTTGCCGACTTGACGCTAGCTACGGTCCCGGACCTCTGCGCCTACCTCTACCAGCACGCGTCGGACCGCACGCGCACGCGCGCCGTGCTCTGCCACGTCTACCACCACGCACTGCATTGCCGGTACTACCAGGCGCGCGACATGGTGCTCATGTCCGGGCTCCAGGAGTCGATTCGCATGGCCGATGTCCCGACGCAGGCGCTCTACAACCGCGCGCTCGTGCAAATGGGTCTCTCGGCGTTCCGTTTGGGTTTGCTCAAGGAGGCGCACACGGCGCTGCACGAGATCCTCACCACCGGTTACGCGCGCGAATTGCTGGCCGGGATTTCGGCGCAGGGTGCGGCCGCGACGACGGCCACGGGCCCGGGGCTCGCCGTGAACATGGAGCTCGTCGAGGCCGCCTACCAGACGGCGTCGATGCTGCTTGAGGTGCCCTACATGGCGGCAAACCCGCACGACCAAGGCCGCCGCCGTGTTCTGTCGAAGACGTTCCGTCGCATGCTCGAGGCTAACGAGCGCAACCTGTTCCAGGGCCCGCCCGAGAACACGCGCGACCATATCATGGCGGCCGCGCGCGCCATGTTCACGGGCGAGTGGCAGCAGGCCTATAGTTACCTGACGGCCGTGCGTGTCTGGAGCTACCTGCCCGACGCGCAGGGGGTCAAGGCAATGCTGCGCACCAAGGTCCAGGAGGCGGCGCTGGCTACGTGGGTGCACCAGACGGCGACGCAGGCGACGTCGCTGAGTGTCGCGCACTTGGCGGCCACGTTTGAGCTGTCGGAGGCGCGCGTCACGGCGCTCGTCACGCAAATGATTGCCGGAGGCGACTTGGCCGGTGCCAAGTTGGACGGCGTGCACGGGATCGTGCTTGTCACGCCGCCGCTCACCAAAGTGCAGTGGCTCTCGCACGCGCTCACCGACAAGTTGCTGCACATGGCTGACAACCAGGACAAGATCCTCGATGCGCGCGCGCAGCAGCACCAGAAGAAGCAGCACGGTGATGACCGTGGTGGCCGTGGCGGGGAGGGCCGTCGTGGTGGGTACCAAGGTGGGCGTGGCGGCCGCGGCGGCCGCGGTGGGAACCGTGGCGGGAACCGGTCGGGCGGCAGCAACCGCACGTACGAGAAGAAGAACTACAACGACAACAACAGTAACCGGAGTGCGGCCGCGGCGGCCGGCGGCGACAACTAAACGTCCAGCCTTCCACAGCTTGTTCGTTCCCCACAGTTGCGTGTCGTGTTTCCCAGAGCCCTGATCGCGCGTTGGTCTAGTTTGGTTTGATCTTGAGCGTTTGGTTTCTTTCGTGGTCGTTTGGTCTGGTTTGGCTGCATCTTTCGGCGGTCATGTCGCTGTTTGATCCATGTTTGGTTGTTGCGTATTTTTACGGGAATGAAGTGAAGTTGAGATGATCACGCGTCTTGGATGGGCGTGCCAGGGCGAGCCAGCAGGGAGCATAGCAAGCTTGGCAAGCGCGTTTTCCAGCGTCTCTTTGTTGCTCCAACCACGTCGTTAGACCGCGCCACAGACAAGACGACGCGGTGGACTCTGTCCTGCGCGCCGATCCTCGACACGACGACCATCGCGCCGACGCTGCACGACTGCCGCGCGCGCCGCAACTGCCCCGCTCTCGCCGCGCAACTCCCCGCATCCGGCCACGCGCACCGGCCGCCACCCGTCGCCGGCGCCCCCGCTCACCAGCTCAGCTCATCCGGCCTTACCCCAAGGACGCACCCCCAACCCATCACGACGTCGACTCGATCGAGCGCGCGCGTCGTTTCTCTCTTTCTCCGTGCCGAATAACCCCCCCGCGCCGTCTCGGATCCCCGCGTCCCGGCCTCCCGGCTCCTGCCACCCGCCATCACGCTGCCGTCGCGCCTGTCGTTCCTGTGGCCGCGCCGGTCATCCTCGCACGCGCGCTCCGTCTCGCCCGCCGCCCCGCCGCTTGCGCACGCCGCCGTCACTGTCGTTCACGCCATGCACACGCCCGAGCCGCTTTCGGCGAGCCCCGACGCGCCGCCGCGGTCGCCTAACCATGCCGCTGTCGTTCTTGCAGGGGGTGACAAGGTACGCGGTGCCGCGATTTGGCGAACGTGCGCGATGTGGGGCACAAGACTGAATGCTCGGATTAGGACCTGGCCCCGGCCACGCCGCCGCGCGACCGCACCGCGTCGCACGAATCGACGGGATCAATTGGTATGCGAGGGGTCGCTCCCTTCCATCACGCAGTGCCGCGAACAGTCGACTAACGACGGATCCCTCCCTTGAATAGAGGTTACGCACCCGGACAACTGTACGTTGACACGCTAGTAGCTCGATTCAGCGATTCTCGAACACGTGCGCGCTAGCGTGAACGGTGCCTGGAGCTCGAGCTAACGTCCATCCCGCGCGCGCAACGCACAGACCTGACCAAGGCCGCCAAGATGCTCGACGATCTCGGCAGCAATTACAAGCCCGTCGAGACCGCCGACATTGTCTGGAATATCGAGTCGTGGGCCAAGTTGCGCACCGAGAACCGCGTCACTAGCCCGCCCATCACGCTCGGCGGCCGCCAATGGTGCTTTTTTTTTTTTTTTTTTGCACGCGTGCGCGTGTTGGGCCTTCCCGCTTGCAGCGTAAATCGTCGCTGACCCGACTTTCTCGACAATCCTAGGCGCATTCTCTGTTTCCCGAACGGCAACAATGCCGACAAGGTGGCGCTCTACGTGATGCTCGACGACTGGGAGGGCCGTACGCCCGCGCAAGCGATTCCGGCCGACTTTGTGCTCGGCATGGTGCACCCGGACAACGACACGCAGTGCCACTTCCAGTACTCGAACCACCGGTTTGGCGAGATCGAGCTCGACTGGGGTTTTACGCATTTTGTCGCCTTGGCGTCGCTCGGCCAGTACGTGCACCAGGACCGCACGCTGCTGTTTGCGCGCATCCGCATGCTCGAGGACGAGACGGGCGTGCTCTTCCACTCGTTCAAGGACTACCATTCCAAGACGGTCACGGGCCACGTCGGGCTCAAGAACCAGGGCGCGACCTGCTACATGAACTCGATCCTGCAAAGTCTGTTCTGTACCAACTATTTCCGCAAGGCCGTCTACCAGATCCCGCTGCCCAAGGACGACGAGCACGCGTCGAAATCCGTGACGCTTTCGCTGCAGCGGCTCTTCTACTTTATGCAGACGTCCGACGACGCCGTCGAGACAAACGAGCTCACCAAGTCGTTTGGGTGGAACACAGTCGATGCGTTTGCGCAGCACGACGTGCAAGAGTTTCTGCGCGTGCTCACCGACAATCTCGAAGAGAAGATGAAGGGCACGCCCGCCGACGGGATGATTCAGCGGCTGTTTGTCGGGCAAATGAAGTCGTATATCAAGTGCGTCAACGTCGACTACGAGTCGTCGCGCACCGAGGATTTTTACGACATTCAGCTCAACGTCAAGGGCATGCCGACCGTCTACGACTCGTTCCGTGACTACATTCAGGTGGAGACGCTTGAGGGCGAGAACAAGTATATGGCCGAGGGTTACGGCCTGCAGGACGCGAAGAAGGGGGTCGTCTTCACCAAGTTCCCGTCGGTCCTGCACTTGCAGCTCAAGCGGTTCGAGTATGACTTTATGCGCGACCAAATGGTCAAGATCAACGACCGGTACGAGTTCCCGCTCGACCTCGACCTCGACGAGTTCTTGGTCCCGCCGACGCCCGCCGAGGGCGAGGAGGAGGAGGCCGACGTCCCGCCGCCGGGCCCGCAAAAGTACCACCTGCACGGCGTGCTCGTGCATTCCGGCAGCGTCGACGGCGGCCACTACTGCGCGTTCATTCGCCCGCGGCGCGAGAACAAATGGTTCAAGTTTGACGACGACCGCGTCGTGCCCGTCACGCTGAAGGAAGTGCTCGATGATAATTTCGGCGGCGAGTACCCGGCCGCCAAGCGTCCGGGGCTCGGTGGGGCCGCGCCGCGCGCCATGGGCATGGTGCACAAGCGGTTCACCAATGCCTACATGCTCGTCTACCTGCGCGAGTCCGACTACGATACGACCCTATGCGAAGTCACGGAGAACGATGTGCCGGCCGCGATTCGCGACCAGCTCGACCGCGAGCGGCAGGAGCACGAGGCGCGACTGCGCGATATTCGCGAGCGCGAGTTTATGCTACACGTGCGCATCATTGACGACGCGGCGATGCGTAACTACAACGGGCTCGACTTGTGGTCGTTTGGCGGCGCGACTGTGCCGAATGGCGAGTGGAACAAGCGGTTCCACAAGCACGAGACGGCGTGGCCCGCCGTGCAAAAGGCGTACGCCGCCGACCGCGGGATCCCTGAGGACCGGCTCCGGTTCTGGCTGCTCACGCCGCGCGAGAACAAGACGTTGCGGCCCGACGCCGAAAATGTGATCTCGGGCCCCGACATGCAGCTGAACCTTGAGACGCTGCAGAAGCGGCACACGACCACACCCAACTCGTGGCCCTACGAGATTCGCGTCTATGCCGAGGTCCTGTCCGAGTCGGAGACGGCAGATGCGGCGCCCGTCGCCGAGCCCGCTGACACGGACATGCCGCCGCTCGAGGTGGCCGCGCCGCTCGCGCCGGCGCCGATGCCGCGGGCCGATTACGTGAGCGCGACGATGCTGCTCTTCATCAAGGCGTTCGACGTGGTCTCGCAGACGCTCACGATCAAGGGCCACCTGCAGGTGCCGCGCATGACGCTGCCGCGTGATATCTTCCCGCAAGTCGCCGAGATGCTGGGCGTGCCCGCCGGCACGGACCTGCGCATTTTCGAGGAAGTGCACGCGACGCTGATTTCGCCCATTGACCCGGCGCGGCCGTTTGCCACGCAGGAAATGACCGACGGTGACATTATGGCCGTGGAGCCCGTGCTCGACGATGCGGCGGCGGCAATTGCCGCGCTCCCTCCCGGCACGCCGCGGTCGGTCGCCGAGTACTACGAGTACCTGCAGAACCGCGCCGAAGTTGTCTTCAAGCCGCGGCACCCGCACCCGGAGGGCGGCGAGAGCCCGGTGCACCCGAACCCCACGCGCGAAGTCGCGCTGTCGCTGTCGAAGCGCGTACGGTACGACGATGTCGCTGCGCGCGTCGCGCACGAGTTGGGGCTCGACGACCCGATGAAGTTGCGGTTCACGTCGACCTACGTCTCGGAAATGCCGCGGTCCGTGATTCGGCCCACGCCGTCGGTCACGCTCGGCGATATGCTGGGCGCCACGCCGTACCAGTTCCGCGCGCCCCTGGGCGCGGACCCGATTACCGCGCCGCCCGTCACGGTGCTCTACGAGGTGCTCGACGTCTCGATCAAGGAGTTTGAGTCGAAGCGGTCGGTGCGCGCGACCGTGCTCGTGCCTGGTAAGGAAGAGTCGGTCGATGTGCTGGTGCCCAAGACGTCGACGACGGGCACCTTGCTCGCTGCGATCGCCGACAAGGCCGGGATCCCGGCCGACTTGCCCGTGCGGCTCTACGAGGTGATCGGGCACAAGATCACGCGCGAATTTGCTGGACACGAGTCGTTGACTGTGATCCCGGAGTACACTATGTTTGTTGTCCAGGCCGTACCGGTCGCCGAAGGCACCGTTCACCATGTGGGCGTCGTGCACATGAATCGCACGCCGTCGTTGCTGCACGGCACACCGTTCAAGTTCCCGGTCGTGCAGGGCGAACCGATGGCCACGACCAAGAAGCGCGTCCAGCAGTACCTTGGGTACTCGGACAAGGACATGACCAAGGTCGCGTTCAAGCTCGTGCCGCTCGGCGCGCTCTCGGAACAGGCTGCCAAGGAGGTCGAGGACGACCAGGTGTTGGCCGACTTGTTGGTATCGGGGCCTGTGGTCGCCGTTGCGCCGCCGGCGTACTCGGACGTGGTGGCCGGGATCGAGCCGCCGACCCCCGCGGCGATGGGGACGCAGGAGGCGGTCTACAGCTCGACGATTGCACTCGCGCTCGACCATCCGCAGCGCCGCCAGTCGCGCATGATGTCGAGTCTTGAGCGCGGTCTGCGCATCTTCAATTGATGACGCTGACGGCTACTGAAGGCCTTCGAGGTGAATTATCGTGTTTTTTTCGTTCCTCTGCTTTAGTTTTTTTTTCGGTTTTGGAAGGCGCAAGTCGGTTTCTCATCGTGTACCATGTTCCTTCTTGGGTTGCCGCACCGCGGCTGGGACGAGACGGGCTGATTTGTCCCCGGCGCGCGGGCAGGGTGTCCAAAATATGCATGTGTTCGTTCATGTTGATCTTGGTTGCTGGGAGCACGGCGGTGGAGCGCGAGGACGTTTCGTTGTCGCCAGGGAAGGCGTGTTGAGACCCTTGTATCGTCCACGTTGCGTTTGTCCTCAGCGTCTATTTTCTATCCGAGCAAAACCGATCCACGCACATCTCTCCCACTTTACGCCGTCATCTCGACACTCTGGCGCACCGGCCCATTCATCCTTTTCTTCATCCAATCGATCCATATCCGCACAACCTCGTCGCGCACCGCGGGCTCGTGGTGCAACTCATGCCGCTGCCCATCAAACACTTTCACTTCACGATCAACCAAATGCTGTGCGCGCTCATAGAAAGTGACCGTGCCCGGCGCATACGTCAATTTATCCTCGGTCCCGTGCGTCACGAGCAGCGGGATTTCGGCTGGCAGCGTCCGCGGTGTTTCCGGTTTCGCGAGTTGAATCATGCCGCGAATCATGGTATTCATGAACCGGAGCGAGAGCGTGCCCAAGACCAACTGGTCCGCCAAATACTCTTTCATGATCTCCTCGTCGTGCGTGAGCACGGTCGTGTCGATTTTGGCGGTCGTGGTCACGTTGGATGCGAGAAGGCGTAGGATGGGGATGGCGAGCGCGGGTGCGCGGGATTCGAGTGGAGCTTCTAATGCGGGACCTGGTGGACGTGAATGATTGGGTGAGTTGCATTGTCACGCGAATGATGATAATGAGCAGGGTGATGGTGGAGAATGGCGAGACGTACTGGCCGCGATCGCACCGGCCAGACCAGCGTCCTTGCCGCGCGTCCGTAAGAAATCGAGCACAACGAGATCGCCCATGCTGTGCCCACCTTATTGGTTACACCGGAACGGTTAGTCAAGTTCCGGGGTTGGCGATTGCGGGCGGCGTGGTGATACAACAGCACCACCCCTCCCCGCCCCCTTCACAGTACACACCAAAAACTGGGGCTTCCCCAGGACCGTGTTCCGGTGGAGAGCCTCGGCGACATCGTCGAGCACCTGCGACCACGCATTGATTCGGCCCTACGACTTGTTTCTGAGCGCGGTCCGTCCAAACCCGCGCTGGTCCCATGCGTGCACTTAGATCCCGGCCATGGCCATGTCGGTGAAGACGTGGTCATAGCGGTTGATCTGTTCGCCGAGTCCGTGCGCCCACTTCAATGTCGCGATCAGCTCAGTGCCGTCGGGCACCGGCCAGGTGCGTGCGTAGGCGAGAGCGTAACCTAGCCGTTAACGGGCGGGTTGAGCAGCTTGGCATGCAGTTCGGGGGTCATTGGCGCGGGCATCGCGGAAGGGCGTCGCGAGGCAGATGAGCAAAGGTGTTGATGTGTTGGTTGGTCGTGGATGAGAGAGGAGAAAGAGCAATAAAGGATGATTTGGTGGTCGGTCGACACATCGTTCATCAAGCGTGGCGACCTGGGGCACCTGCCGGACCGAAATGATTAGGTAAATCCTGGTCAAAGAACGCAAGAACAAGCATGAGAACGGCCCCAGGTCGCCTCCCAGACACCACCCCGCGTTACACTCCTCTGACGCGCCACAAGCTGGGTCGGCCAGTCAAACTGCGCACGAGAAACCCTCGGGTACACCACCAGGATCCTCAGCACCTATCGAGTGTGAATACTTTACAACGTTCATCGTGTTCCCTTCTATGTACAAAAGATGGCGCTACGATCGCCATATCCCCCACCTCACCCGGCTGGTGTCGGTACCACCTCGAGCACCGGCGCTGGCGACTCGGGTCGTTGCCGCACGGGCCCGCGCACCCTCGACCGCATAAAATCGATCCACTCCTGCACGACTTCGTCGCGCACTGCCGGTTCGTTGTGCAGCTCGTGCAGACACCCGTCGTACACTTTGAGCGTGCAGTCGATCAGCTTGGTCGCGCGCTCGTAAAAATGGCGGGTGCCGCCAACGTACGTGATCCGGTCGTCACCGCCGTGCATCAGAAGCAGAGGGATGTAGGAGTGCAAGTGGCGTAGCGTGTGCGGCTGGCTGAGACGAACCATGGCGCGGATCATGCCGTTGGTGAACCGGTACGAGAGTTCGTTCGAGACCAGAGGGTCGGTCATGTAGTCTTTCACAATAGCCTCGTCGTGGCATAGCGCCGATGCGTCGACTTTGCTCGGTGCGGTCCGGGTGGGGAAGAGAGCCGCGGCGATGCGCAGGGCGGTGAGGGCAAAGGGAGGGGCGTGCACGTCGGGGAAGCCTTCAATCGGCGGGCCTATTTGGGTGCGAGCTGGTCAGCCAAGGTCAAACAGAACATGAGGAGCAGGAATGAGAATGAAGCGGACCCGTTGCGATCACGCCCGCCAGGTGGTAGTGAATGCCGCGCTGCCGATAAAAATCAAGGACGACGAGAGCGCCGAAACTGTGCCCACCCTGTCCGAATCAACATTGGAGTGGCGTCCAGTCAGCCGAGGTGCGTGGTGGCAGATGGCGTCTGTCCGACGGCGCCCTCCCATCTGCGTGCGATCAAATCACCACCACCCGAAACGCACCAAGTACTTCGGCTTCCACGGGACCGCGCTTCGGTGGAGAGCGTCGGCAACATCGTCAAGCACCTGCGACCACGACTTGATCTGGCCGACCGAGTTGTTTCGGAGCGCGGTGCGCCCAAACCCGCGCTGATCCCATGCGTGCACTTGGATCCCGGCCTGTGCGATCTTGGTGAAAGCGTGGTCGTAGCGGTTTATGTGCTCGCCGAGTCCGTGCACCCACGTCAGCGTCGCGATCAGCTCGGTGCCTTCAGGCACGGTCCAGGTGCGCCCGTAAACGACGTGACCGTCGCGCAGCGTGATCCATTCGCCGACTGTTGGGTTCAGAAGCTCTTCCCTGAGCTCGTCGGATATCGGGCCGGGCATGTTGGAGAGCAATGGTGGTGCAACTGAGCGAGTTGGTTAGTGGAGATCGCGTTGGCCGTTGAGGGGAGGCGCGAAAGTTGAAGTGAGCGCGAGGAGAGAAACGAGAGAGAGAGAGAGAGACAAAGAAAAGAGAAGAGGTGCACGGCTGCGCGTGTGCACGCTGCAAGGTGCATCGTCCGCGTATACCCCTCATGCTTCTCGACGTTTCCTGGCTCTGTTTCGCCAATGCTTGGGCGTACCCATTGCGCTGGATGATTTGTCGGGCCGGACGAAGGTTGGGTGTTGGCGCGCAGGCTTCGCCACTTTGCGCGGGCGAATATGTTGATTTTACCTGTGCACGCGTAACGCTCGCCAACACTTGCGCCACAGGTATGTCTCAGCACCATGACCAACTTCGTGGATTCTGTCGTCGCAAGGCCGACTCGCACTGTTGGAGAGAAATCATCAAAGATGAGAATAAAACGAAACAAAACGCAACGTGTTGTTCTCATTTGCATGCTGTTCTCGTTCAATCATAAATCCAAGGGGCAAACCTCGACCGACACTGCAGAAACAGCAACAAGCAAAGACAGCATTGTGGTGAACTGCACTCTCATCTCATTGGTACAAACGATGAACAACAATCCGGGAAATAAAACAGCCACCCCGCGTATGGACGGGCCCATGGGAAAAACGAACGAACAAAAAGGACGACCACGCGTCCCGACCGGCCCGACCCATGGTTTCGACCACGTATCCTCTCTACGCCGTGGTCGTAACAGGCCCATTCAAACGCGCCGCCATCCAATCGACCCACGCGCGCACAACATCGTCGCGAATGTCCGGTTCGCAGTGCAGCTCGTGCTTGTAGCCCTCGTACACCTTGAGCGTGCGGTCCTTGAGATGGCTTGCGCGCTCGTAGAATGCGGTGGTCCCGGGTTGGTAGGTGATCGGGTCCTTGTCGCCGTGCATCAAGAGCAGCGGCACGTCGGCGGGAAGTTCGCGAGCGGCGGTCGGGCCCGCAAGCAACGCACCCGTGTCGAGAACACCCACGCCAGCAATGAGCGACATTTGAGGGTGCACGAGCGGATCGTCTTGGTACGCGCGGACGACCGCATCATCGTGGCACAGACCCGCAGCGTCAACGGCGTTGGTAATGGTCATGGAGGGCGTGACACGGCACAGGATACGCAACGCGTACACGGCCACGGTGGGCGGGCGCGACGCGGGCCACGTCTCAATGGCGGGAGCTACAAAATGAAGACCATGGCTGTCAGTTGGGCACTAACGACGAGGACGACGACGGCATAAGAGTACAACAGAAATCGTACATGTCGAAATGACGCCGGCCAGGTCGTGGTCCTTGCCGCGCTGCCGCAAAAAGTCGAGCACAATCAGGCCACCCATACTTTGTCCGCCCTAAATGACTCGGGTTGAGAATTATGGCGTGGTCAGTTCCGGCCAGCTCCTCCGCGTTTTTGTCCGCGACCGACTCGTGCTCCACCACGTCGGTAAAACGCACCAGAAACTGCGGCTTTCCCGGCATCTTGTTGCGGTGCAGCGCCTCAGACACATCGTCGAGCACTTGCGTCCACCCGAGCGTCTGGCCATGCGACCCGTGCTTGAGCGCGGTGCGGCCAAACCCGCGCTGGTCCCACGCGTGCACGCGAATACCTGCGGCGGCAATCACGGGGAAGACATGCTCGTAGCGGTTGATGTGCTCGCCGAGGCCGTGCACCCACGTCAGGGTCGCGACGAGCTCAGTGCCCTCGGGAACGGCCCAGGTGCGCGCGTAGACCTCGTGGCCGTCCTTGAGCTTGATCCACTCGCCGACGGGCGGGCTGAGCAGCTGCTCCTTGATCTGTTTCGTGATTTGTGCGGGCATGTCGAGGGACTTGGGCGGCAGGTTCGGGATCCTGTTGCGGTGCGGGGCCGTTCGTTTGCAGTGGGTCGCAAGGAGCGGAAGAGAGTGCGGTCGACGCTCCTTGGGCCGAGCAGAGCGAGCGGGCAAAAGCAAACACGACGGAAGCTGGGAGGGGAGGCGTCCGGCGCGAAGCGACTGAAAACGCCCACCGCAGCATGGCTTCCACGTCACTGCGTCACACGTGGGGCACATTGCGCCTCCGACCGCAACAAACCCTCGACGCCAAGGACACCAGCAAGGCGGTGACAAGCAATTGTATTAAAGCTAAATACGCGATTCTACGCAGCGCGAGCTTGGACCACCCCGAACCGAACGCGGCTCGTGCGAGTGGCCCGTGCACCCGCGCATGCATCCAGGCGATCCATTCTTGCACGACCTGCGCACGAATGCCCGGTTCGCTGTGCAGCTCGTGGAAGTACCCGTCATAGAGTGCCGTTTTGCACCTGTGTCGCGCGCGAAAAGAGCGCCATGCTCGCAGGGGCATACGTGACCGGGTCGGCCGACCTATGCATGAGCAACAGCGGAATCTTGGCGGGCAATTCCTTGGCATCCGTCCCTCGCGCGAGCGCCGTGCCTGCACCCAGAATATTGTCGCCGCTGCCGAGCGACATGTACGAGTGCACGAGCGGGTCAATTTCAAAGGCAGATACGACTTCCGGATCGTGCGAGAGGCCCGTTGCAGCAACAGGGTTCATGATGGTGATGCCGTCCGCAGCAAGGGGAACCGTGCGGCACAGAACACGCAGCTCAAAAACGGCCACGTCAGGTGGACGCGTGTCGGGCCAGGTCTCGATCGCGGGTGCTAGCCAATGGGTCTGGATACAATCGTGATCAACAACAGAGTCGCGGTTTGTTGAGAAATGGTCTCTCGAATCGTACAAGTCGCGTTCACACCGGCCAAATGGTGCTCCTTGCCACGCGGCCGCAAGACATCGAGAACAATGAGGCCACCCATACTATTTCCACCCTACTTCACTGACGCGCGCGGCGTGGTCAGCGAGATTCAGGTACACGACAGAGTCCATGAGATACGCGAAACGCACCAAAAACTGTGGCCTTCCCGCGAACTTTTTGCGATGCAATGCCTCGGAAACATCGTCGAGATGCTGCTCCCACTCTAGCATCTGGCCGGCCATGCCATGCTTGAGCGCAGTCCTACCAAACCCGCGCAGATCCCACGCGTGCACTTGGATCCTAGCGGCTGCAGTCACGGGGAAAACATGGTCGTAGCGACCAATGTGCTCGCTGAGACCGTACACCCACGTCAATGTTGTAACGGGCTCGCTGCCATCCTACCGAGGATACACGTTGGCAGCACGTTGAAATCGCGTCGGTCACAGCGTCGTATATGCAGTGTCTTGGCTGCTTGTTCGTAAAAACGTACAGGAACGTTCCAGGTTTGCGAAAACACTTCATGGCCGTCGCTGAGCTTGATCTATTTGCCAAACAGCGGGTGGATCAGCTGCTCCTTGAGCTCTGCATTCAGAACGGGCGCGGGAGTAGTGGCCATGGTGCAGAGTAGTTCGCGCAGTTGGGGTCGCGTTCAGGCAAGATTGAAGAGAGCCAACTATAGGGGAGGAGAAGCGATGCCATTCGGCGGGCCAATCCATTCTTGCTTGCTCATGGATCGTTGACCCTCAGGTGGCAAGCACCGGCAGTGCACTTGCTCGCGCCAGGTCCGCTCACGCGCGGCGCGCTCCAGGGCCGCGGTGCACGCGCGCCTGGTTCGGCACGTTGTTCAACCAGCGTGGCGACAGGGCGGAAAGGGAGTTGGAGAGGCGAAACGAGCGCCACTTGTGATGAAATTATGGTCAAAAAACAGTTTGATCTACATAGGTGTGGGCGTTTCCAGAGCGATGGAGACGCCTCGACACTAAGCCCAGATCGGCAAACCGTTGGAGAAAGTTACCTGCCTCCAGCCGGCCGAGTGCAACGCTTCCAGTCGTCCTTGCTCAGATCAGCCAGGCGACTCGTGGCTCGCAAGCACAAGTCGCGCACCACTTATTAATGCATAGAAAACACGCCCCCCACACCTTGACAGCGCATTTCGATCCGAAAAACCGCAGCATATATTCGGTCGATCCCAACTTCCCCGTGCACGAACAAGGCCCAACCCCTGACGGGCTCCTGGCTCAAGCGCCCGCTCTCGAAAGAGAATCCGTACTCCTCATCCGCGAGCACTTCACGGCATGCAAAGGACGCGTTCGCGCGCGACCGCATGCTCGCGCCCACTCGCACGCCCGCCATGCGCCTGAGAACTCGACTCTTTGGCCGCGCCGTCCTTTAATGGTGATCCTCGCCCCGTCCATACCCCCGCGACGCTCCTGGCCGACATCAAAGACGCGCCTCCGCGTCCATGCCCAGGATTCCTCCCCCCTCTCTCCCTGTACCACGCAACGTCAACAAACCCCCCTTCAGTACCCCTGCTCAGATCGCTCTTTGCCCATGTCGCGACCGGCCACACGCTCCAGACCGCCGGCCGCCACGACCGTTGCTGCTGCTGCTGTTGCTGCCGCGCGCAGCCCCACCACCACTATCACGTCCGCTCCCGCGGGTGCCCAAGAGGTTGGCGCCGCGACGCGTTCGTCCTCTACCGACTCGCACGACCAACTGGATGGCGTTGATGCGGCCGCGGCGTCGTTCCTGCTGGCAGCGACCTCGCACACTCCCAGCCATGATGTTCCCGTTTACAATGGGACGAGCGCGCGGCTTGCGTCGTCCCGCTCGCCCACGAAATCGCCCGTCTCGATTGGTCACTTGAACGTGCACGATGCAACAGCCTCGTTTTTCGGCAACGGGACCATTGCAACAACAACAATCGCAACAACTGCACCAACGGCCGCCAGTCTGACGCGCAACGGTGATCTGGTGCTGCCAACAACGCGACCACTTGCTCCAAGGCCGCATGCACCCACGGGGCACTCGGCAACAACGGCGGCCGATAACGACGCGGCGGGAACGGCACTATATGCGGTCGCCGCGGCTGCAGCGGCAGCGGCTGCCACGGCCGCGACCGGCACCAGCTGGCCCGCGGGCATGCAGGCGCTCCTGGACCGCGCCGATTTCGCTGTATGTATGCGTTGTCCCTCCGATGCACCAACAAGATCCACGCCACTCACCACAATCCCTCGATCGCTCACCTCCTCCCAGATCCCCGTCTCGCTCCCCGCGCGGTGCCACCACGACGCGCTCCCGCAATCGCACTCGCTCAGCAGCGCCGCCGCGCGCATTTCCCCGTCATCCTACGCGCACTTTGCTGGGGCCTCGGCGGCCATGCTCGCGCCGTCCAGCACGGACGACCGGCCGCCGAGCCCAACGACCGCGCATTCTGCAGGCGTGCTCGCGCAATTTGCGCTGACCATGGCCGCAGCAGCCGCGGCTTCGTCGTCAGCGTCCATGTCACCGCGACCCGTCTACTCGGTGGGGCCTACCGTATCTATGCCGCTTGCCAGAGCCGGCGGGTCCGGGTCGCTCTCGTCGTCGTTGTCGACGCTTTCGTCGGGATCGGTACCGGACGCGTCGCACCCGAGCTTCCTTACGGAACTGACGCCGCTCGCGCACCCGCGGATGCCCGTGGTCGGTGGCAATGGGGCATCGGGCAAGCGCGCGATCCCCGAGGACGCCGAGGACCGGCCAGTCGCGAAGCGGCTGCGGTCGAGCCGGCGCGCGGATAGTCAGGCGATGGATGGGGCCGAAGACGACGGCGAGGGTGGGACGGACCCGGACGATGAGGGCGACGATCACGATCACGAGCCCGAGCACGATGACGAAGGTGATGGCGAGGACATGGCCGCGGCCCCGCCCGCCCCGCCGCAAAAACCGCCGACGGCGGGCCGGCGCAAGCGCGTACGCAGTTCGGAGCGTCGCTTTATTTGCCAGCACTGCCAGCAATCGTTCAAGCGCAGCGAGCACCTCAAGCGGCACCTGCGTGTGCACACGGGCGAGCGACGTACGCATCGATTTTCATGCATTTTGCGGGTCTGCCGATCCGAACGCGACCCACCGACTGACCTGCGCGCCTTCATGTTCGTGTAGCGTTCGCGTGCCTCGTTCCGGGCTGTGCCAAGACGTTTTCGCGCACCGACAATCTCGC
Source organism: Allomyces macrogynus ATCC 38327 (assembly GCA_000151295.1). Lineage (NCBI taxonomy): Eukaryota > Fungi > Blastocladiomycota > Blastocladiomycetes > Blastocladiales > Blastocladiaceae > Allomyces > Allomyces macrogynus. The sequence continues at coordinate 1,125,527 of GG745339.1, read as the reverse complement.
ACAGCACATGAAGATCCACGCCAAGCACGCGGCGGCGCGCACTGCCGAGTCGCAGGCGGCCGCGGTCATGGCCGCCGCGGCAGCCGCAGTCTCGCCGCACCATCACCACCACCACCATCTCCCGCCGGCACTCGCCGTCGCGGTCCCCGTGCACATGAGCCACGCAGCGGCCGCCGCTGCCGCCCACGCGCAATACGCGCATGCGGCCAACGCCTACGCCGCGGCGCCCACGCCGTACATGGCCATGACCCCACCGCACCATCATCACCACCACGCGATGCGCGCGCCCACCGGGTACCCGTCGGCCGCTGCTGCCGCCTACGCGCCGCGCGCTACGCACTATGCGGCAATGGCCGCTGCCGTCCCGCACTACCCGGGCGCAGCCGCGGGGTACGCGCACGCGCCGATGCCGCCGCGTGGGCACGGACAGCAGCCGACGACGGGCCACTCGCCGACGGGTGCCGCGGAGATGGTCATCAGCTGGGTGCCCGTGCTGAGTTCCGCCGCACGCCCGGCCGCATCCGCGTCCGTACCGCCGCGTTCCGGTGCGCCGATTTCGGCTACTCCACCACCGTCCGGTGACGACCTCGGTGCGGCTGCGGGCACGCCGCCGCCAACGCACCCGTACCCCGGCACGGCCGGCGCGATCGCCGCGCGCGGGTACGGCGACGCTCAGGATGGAGCGTACGGTCTGGTTCCGCCGACGCCGCCGCATCCGCAGACCGGGTCCGCGCATGTAGCAGGAGCGACAGGCGCGACGACGCCGCCGTTCCCGTTGCTGATTCCGTACTCGGCGGGACACGACCTGGCCGGGGACGCAGGGGCCGATTATGGCGGCGCGGGGCACGCGGGGTACGCAATGGCAGCTACTCCGTGGGGCCCGTACCAGGCGTTTTCCATGCCCCCGACGTCGCCAGCGCACGCCACAGCGGCAAGCGCGCGTGGAGCGACCGTGCCGCGGCCGACTCGGATCGCGGCGCCGACAACGGTGAGCAAGGCGCAGACAGCAGGATCCAAGAGAGCGTCGTCGCCCGCGGTGGCGGTGGCGGCGGTCACGGCCGACAGCAGTACCGCAGCGCCGCCGCCCGCGGGCGGGGAACTTGACTCGTCGCAGTACTTGACTTTGGACGATCCCGAGTAAGGAATCGGGGATCAGTGCAGCGGCACGGCCGCGGAGAGACTCTTTTTTATTTATCGCATTTGGGGGGGGGGGGGGGGGGCGATGCGGCGCGATTGCCTTGAAGGCGCAATGCTCGCCGTGTTTGGCCTTGCTGTTCTGTTTTGGTTTTGTTTCCCTGCAGGTTCTCGTTCTGTTTCTCCCCGCCTCACGTACCTGTCGGGCCCCACCACGATTCCATGATCACCACGCCATGGCGGCGCCGCAATTCGTTGTTTCCGAAGCCGTTGATACATATTTGGTCTTCCTGGATTGCAGGCCCCGCGGCCGCTTGTCGGCGTTGCTGATCGCGTCTCTCGGCGAAAGAGAGACTGACGTGGCGGCAACCGCGAATGGGCTCACTCGCACATGACCGCGCCATGCGTCCCGGTGCCTTCTCCCTCTGCTCGAGCAACTTGCAGAGCCACCGTCGCGCCGCCGCCGTGGCGCTGAGATCACCACAACGGCGACGAATTTAGCGCGCGCCCACCAACGACGGCCGCACCCAACTTGGCATATTCGATTCGCCGGCCCGACCGCGGCATGCAGGAGGATCCAGGCACCGCGACCGTGACCGGGGCTCCGCCCGTGCCGCGAGCATGGAGCACCGGCCCATCCACACCCGACGTCGACATGCCCGCCAGCGATGCCGGCCATGCGACCCCAGTCCTCCTCTCGCGCGCGGCAAGCGAACCTGTGCGCGCGCCCGCTCCACCACCACTCCTAACCATCGGTTCATGCACGCCGACCTCGCCACGGTTGACACCACACACATCACCCGACACGGACGTGCCGCCCGTTCCTGTCCGCCCTAGCGGTCGCCGCATGCTCGTTGACGCCGATCTCCCGACCGCAGCAACGCTCGCTGCTCCGACCGCACCGCCATCACGGCGACGGTCGCTCGCGACGCTCGTGCGCACGGGCGCCGAATCCGCGGCGGCTGCCGCCTCCTCGACGCGCCGCGGCGCTAGTTCCAAGATGCGCCGAGTCGCGCAAGTCGCGCTGCAACTGCCGCTCGTCCGCCCCGCCGCGCGCAAAGTCTGGGGTAAATTGCGCGACGGCGACGCGAGCAGCGACGTGGAGGCGATTTCTGACGGCGAGTCGTCGGAATCCGGGTCCGATGCCGATTCGACCACGAGCTCGTCGTCGTCGGCGCACGCGGCGGACGTGTCGGCCCGCGATCCGGACCCGGACAGCGACGCGACCTCGGCGTCGTCGTCACCGTCGAGCCGGTTCCGTGCGCCGTGGACGCGGATTCGCAGGTCGCATCGGCGGAGTAGCAGGCGAAGGCGGCAGGTGACGCCGTTCTCGGACTCGTCGGTCTCGACATTGCCGCCGCCGAGGGCCTTACCGACGCATCCACTGGCGCGGTTGGGCATTCCGGCGCAGACGAGGACGCGTGCCGGGGTGGTGACCCCGTTGGGCGGGAGGGACGAGGACGAAGATGATGAGGGTGGGGATGAGAGCGTCGGACAGCCGCTCATGGTCGTGCTCGACCCGCCGCCAAACGCGCAACGACGACCTCCTGCTATCTCGTCTTATACGGCCCCGCTCTGCCGCCGCGTCGCCGTGAACCTGGACCAGCTCCGCACGGGCCCAATCGACGTCGATGACGGTCGACGATGGCTGTTTTTCCGGCTCGATCCGCGCCTCCGGCGGGCAACGCACGCGGTCGTCGTGGAACTCGCACACCATTGCGTGTACGTGGGCGACGTGTCCGATGCCGACGCCGTGGATTTGGTCGCAATCGGGTCGGCGCGGTCTGTCGCGGTCGTGGATCTCGACAAGGCCGTGGTCGCGGGGGACGCGCCGCCACTCGCGCTCCTGCTCTTGGGAGAGACGCAGGTGCTGGGTTTGGTCGCGCAGAGCGAGCGCGATAAGCGGCTGTTTGTGCGGTACTTGCCGTTTGCCGCGCAAGATGCGTGGTGGGCGGATCCGGCGGCGGATGAGGAAGAGAAGGGTGAGGATCCGCTGGATTGGGAGTTTGACGACGAGGGTCGCGAACGGTCACTTGGGATGAGGTACGATTGACACGCCATGATGTTCAGCGCAGTCGGATTCAGGTGCTCACCCTTTAGTTCAATAGCGAGTTGACGGCGCTCATGCGCGACCTCGACGCGGCGCACTCGGCCGCGGCCGACCGGTACGCGCATTTGCAGGTCCGTACAGACCCCTCCACCCCGTGTCTCTTCCACGAACACCACGCTCACACCCTTCCACCCTCCCTAGACTACCATTGCGCACACGGCCGCCGAACTGCGCGAGTACCGGCACCTCCTCGGGGCGACTGACCGCGCGGAACGCTCTCTCCGCGCCTCCGTCCCGCTCCCGACTCCACCCTCTGCCCTCGCCACGGCTGTCGCCGAAGACCTCGCCCGGCACACTGCCCTGTTACGCAACCGTAGCAAAGTCCTCGCCCTTACGACTTGCAGGTCGCGGCCAAACTCGACGCGGCCGGGGACGACCAGGGCGGGTACCGCGCGGCGCCGCCACCAGCGCGCGCGGCGCGAATCGCCGTCGGAATCGTGGTGGTTTTGGCGGGGCTGAGGCTGGTCAATCCGTGGGGCGTGTTTTGATTGCGTGCCATGTATGTGTATTGATGCAAATAGCCATGAACGGCAGTCGATTTTTTTTTGCTCACGCGTCGACGCGAATGTCGGTGAGCGGAACGCTGGCGCCGCCGCCGTTGGGCACGAGCGCGTCGGCGGGCCCGCGTGGCGTCCATCCGGGACCCGTGTAGGTGCGCTTGGTGGGGTAGACGAACCCGTTGCCGAGGGGTGGGACGGGGATCGGGAACAGCACATAGTACCACGGGCTGAGGGGCCGCAGCACGTTCCGTCCGTCAGTCGCGTCCAACGCCACGGGAAATCTGTCAAAACCACGTACTAGGCCGGCGAGTTCAAGAACACGCGCAGGTTCCCCTGCCACCCGAGATTATACGGGTTATAGCGCAAATCCTCCTCGTCACTCTCTGGGTCGCTTTCGTCATCGGGCAATTCGCGGCGGTCCATCCACTCGAGCTGCGTTTGCGCCGTGAGCAGCAGGTAGACATGCCACGCGGCCATACCCGTGAGCACGAGCCCGAGAATCACGGCGATCATGTAGCAAAAGATGAACAGTTGCCGGTCGTAGTAGGTCGCTGGCCATTCGGTCATCATGTCAAGCGCCGTCGGGACGTACGGAGCCGCGAGGACCGAGAAGAGCAGGCACCCGACCGACAGGTAGACGAGGAACACGACAAAGTAGCGGTGGTTGTAGTGGCCAACGCAGTCTGTGATCGGGACGGGTCAGCGCGGCGTGAGGAGCGCACGTGGGGCGTGGCGGCAGCGGCAGCGGGAGCGTACTATTCAGCCCTGGGGACATCAGTCAATGGATCAACGTGCGTCTGTTGGAATGCGGGTGCGTCGGTTCACCGTCAACGCCATGACATGCGGGGAGGAGAATGGCGACGTACATGGGCAGTCTGGGCACGATCAGTGGCGACGGGGACGATTGCGTTGGATCGAATGGGCGGCATGGGTACTCAGTCAGAGAGTGCGTCGCGAAATGAGGGCAAAAGGGCACAAGGCGCGGCGTACGGTGGTCCCTGCAGTCCGTAATAGTGCACGGGTCAGCATTGAGGACGGTGGAGAGTCAAGAAGAGGACTCGGCGTACATTTTCAAGACGCAGCGATCACAGATACTGCAATGATGGCTGGAAAGGAAACGATCGGCCATCAGCAACAGCTTGTCGAGGTCCTCGAACGAGATTCCATCCACGAGAGCGCACGCACCATCGCTCCGGCTTTGGCGAGCTGCATTTTCGGCACACGCGCATTGCGCTCTAGGACCCCGACCCGAACCGCGCCGTTGGCATCCATCCCATCGGACGCATGTCCCATCGGGTCCAAAACGCACCAGCGCAGCCTCGACTGACACCCTTGCAACATCGTGTGCGTAACTGCGCGTCGTAACGGCCATGGCGTAGTTGAAGTAGAGGTCGACGACGAGCAACGCGGACCCGGCGACCGTCGCGCCCCACACGGCGTGCGCCCACCACCGTCCCGTCTCCGGGTCCGGGCGGTAATTGGGCAAGACCATGCCCAGGTGGATCATGGCGCACGCGCCAATTAGAGCAATGGCGGCAACAATCAGAATCGGGCCCATGAGCCGCATCAGGACCTGCGCGACTATCATGGCGACAGGCTCGAGGACAGCGCCGACCTTCATGACGGGCACTTCGAGGGCACGCATCACCGATGCGGGTCGCGGCAGAATCGTCATTTTGTGCAGGAGCGTGGGGTCGTCGGCGGGGTGCGGACTAGACGTGACTGGGTGGCGCTGGCTGGCTGGTGGTGGTTGGGCGAAAGAGTGGGGCCCACAACAAACTGGCGGGCTGGCGAGAGAGTCCAGGCGCGGAGAGTCGGGCACAAGGGAGCGGATGCGGCAAGTTGAATGTGGGTGGATGCAGCACCTCGCTCGTCTCAAGAATGTTCGACGAAGATACCCTCCTTGCGGACAAGGACAGACCCGGAAAAGACCACGAACAAAAGAAAAACGAGGTCCCAAAACAAATACCGGGAGTGGGGTTCGAACCCACGCCTCTTTCGAGACCGCAACTTGAGTGCGGCACCTTAGACCGCTCGGTCATCCCGGCTGTTTCCATTGCTGGATGACTAATTCTGGCAACAAATCTATATAAACCTGCAGGCACGTTTGTGCCTCTTTCACCAGTCTTTCACGAGGGTTCCTCCGTCGTCGACAACACTTCAGCAGACCTCTCAAGCTGGCCTCGTTCCCGACAACTTATCGCATTGGAAATCGAGCGCTGATCCTGCCGCCCGGTCGGAGCCAGTCGCTGCAATCGCGACGTCGCACTGCCCAGCCACCACTGCCTAGTCAAGTGGGACTCGACTCGTCCCAACAACGTGCACGCCCGACTATCAACCTCGCCACATGATTCGCGACCATGGACGACGATTTACGGTCGCTGGCGTCGGCAGCGAGTTCATCATGGCGATCGCACGCGTCGAGTGCCGCGGCCAACTCTGCACGCGCATCGTTCGACTCGGGCATGGCATCCAGCACGAGGTCCTCGGCGGCGCGCATGACGGCGACGGCCGACGCCATGAGCGTCGCTGCGCTCACGCAGCTCGCCGAGAGCCATTGGTTGCGCTGGCACTGCTACATGGTCGTGCAGACCGGCAGCTTCAATTACTGCATTCTCGCTGTGATTCTGCTCAACACGGTGCTGCTCGCCGTGCAGACGACGCCCGGCGTCAACATGAACTATGGTTGGTCTTGGGCTCGTTCATCGCGCATTGCCGTGCAAAACCGGATTCTGACTTGGCCGGAAATGTGCCAGATCAGGTTGGTACCTCGGCCTCTTGGACCAAGCGTTTCTCGGCGTCTACTTGATGGAGATGCTCGTCAAGCTCTACGTGTTCCGACTCGTCTATTTCAAGTCGGGCTGGAACTTGTTTGGTGCGTCGCGACGTGCTTTTCCATCTAGGTGGTCCGAGAACTCACCTGACGTCTCTCTTGCGCGACCAGACTTTGCGATTGTCATCACGTCCATTGTCGTCTTCCTGCTCCCGGTCGTCGCGAATGCGGCAATATCATTCAACCCAAAGGTATGTGTCCCGCGTCGTGGACGGAAGCGGAGCGAACACAGTTTGATTGACGACTCGCTGCACCTTCTCGTGTCTTCCAGATCATTCGGCTCCTTCGCGTCTTTCGAGCGTTCCGCGCGATGCGATCACTGCGCGCTCTTCGCGCCATTTCGTTCCTGAAGAGCCTGCAGGTCATAGTCGAGGCGCTGCTCGCGTCGGTGCCGGCCCTGTCGTCGATTATCGCGCTGACAGCGCTAATCCTCTGTGCGTTTTTCTTAGTTCACGCGCCGCCGTGGTGAATCCAATTCTCATCAGCCCACCTACAACACCAGACATTTTTGCCGTGATCGGCCGCGTGCTCTACAGCAAAGTCGACCCGCACCACTTTGGCACGCTCGCGCGGTCCATGTTTTGGATGTTTTCGCTCACGACGCAGGACAGCTGGAGCGATATTTGGCGCAAGAACAAGGCACAGGCGCCCGATATTTTCTTCTTTCTCTTCTTTTTTCTCGTCATTGAGACCTACGTGTTTCTCAAGTACGCATTCCGCCCTCTTCTCCACCCGCCGCGCTCAGCGCGACTGACCTCGAACCCGTCCCCCGCTAGCCTCTTTGTCGCCGTCATTGTCTCCAACCTCGACGCAGCCAACCGCAAAATGGACCGGTTGCGGCGCAACGACCTGCGGGACGACCGCGAAGCTGCCGCCGCCGCCTTCGCCGCCGTACCCGAATCAAGCCGCGCGTCGCTCACCTCGCCATCGTCCTCGGCACTCTTCCCGTCCTCGCTCGACGCGTTCCCGCTGCCTGGATTCGCTGCGGGCATCAACGACATTGACACCGTCTACCCGCCGGCACATTCAATCGTGTGGAAATGCGCGGCCACGACGTACTTCCAGTCCCTCGCACGGCTCGATTGCGATTTGGCCGGGATGGCCGCGCCCGTGGACGTACTCGAGCGGATGGCCGATGCGTTGCCGCGGCCTGAAAAAGCGCCGGGCGAGGATCCGGATGCGTTGGATGAGCCGCCGCCGCTACCGCGTGCGGCGGGTGGGTGGCGGCCGGGGTCGGCGAGGACGACGACGGGGACGGCGCGTCAAAGAAGTGGGGTGCAGACGCCGCAGGGACGACCGCCACCGTGACTTGAAGTGGGCCGGTTGTGCGAGACTGGAGTGGAACTGGTCGGAATGGAGCAACGCATTCTTTTTGGACGTGCTTTTTCACAGCGGGATGTCGACACGTGGGGGACCATCTCTTTCGCCACCACCTTCAAACTCTGAAACTCTGGTAGACGGCGCCGCACGCGTGCCCGGATCTTTGTGTTACTGCTGCCTGGCACTCGCGTTTGTTCGTTCAGTAGCTTATATACATACTTAATTTTCCCAACAATGCGGTCGCCCCGCTGGAATCAGACAACATGGCCGAGTGGTTAAGGCGATCGACTACTAATCGATTACCCTAGTGGTGCGCAGGTTCGAACCCTGCTGTTGTCGGAGAAGTGTAATCCATCCAGATGGTATTGTAATCTTGACAAAACCGAATAGTTTTTCTGAACTTCACTCCCTTTTCGTTCTCCGTGACGTGGGCTCCGTGTCATGAGTTGCTTCGTTTGCTAAATCAGCTACGTAATGTTTGAAGGATGATGCGATGTGATTTGGATCGATTTGGATGTCAACAGGTGAAGGCTGCAGAGTGTGGCCAGCGCGGATTGCGGTATTTATTGCAAGAACCACATCAAAAGCCACACAGAACACCCATCGAACACGACGCGCGGAGCGCTAGCGGACAGGTGCGGCGGCCGCAGTGTGAGCAACTATGGGCCGCACCGCCTGCGCGCGGGTGCACGCGGAGGGCGCCGTGGCAGAGGACGTGCAACGTGAGCGCGACCGCGCGCCGCTGGTGCAGAGCGCCAATATTTACGGTGTGGTTTCACATGCAAAGAAATCATATATGTGTCCAGACATAGTCTGCAATCGCGTCAGGGTCGTCATCGGGGTGCACGTCAACTTCAATCGCGCGGCCTGTCGCGGCCGCCTTGAGAAACAGCTGGAGCGGGGCGTCGGGGCTGGTGGTTGGCTGAAAGTACGCGCCGAGTCCGTGGTAGAGACCGAGAATGCATCTGCACGAGTAACCAAGCCGGGTAAGAATGAGATTCGGGTCCGGGATGACGCGGGTTCGACCAAGGGACGAGAGCAGTGCGTACGCGGACATGGGAATCGGTTGCGGCGCGTCGAGTTGCGCCTTGAGTGCGTCGAGTTCGGCCCGTAATGCGGCCCCACGCTCATCGGCGGCTCTGTAACCACCAGTGTTAATACGTAAGCGGTCAGCGACGACGCAACGGCATCCGAGAAAACAACCCGACCATACATCGCCTCGGCCTCAGCCGCTTGCCTGGCCCGTGCCGCGTCGTCCTCTTCCACCTCGAGCTCCAGCATCCGGCGGTGATGTGCATCGACATCCACCTCTGGCAACCCCACTGTAAACTCGCCATCGACGGGTTCCGGTGGCCTCGGCAACCCCAAACCACCCGCCTCGTCGGGGGCCGTCGCGATCCCGACCATTTTGCGGTACATGCGCTCGAGCCCAAGCTGTGCGGCCCGCACGCGGTCGGAATAGGCGCGGCGACGCGCCGCATACTGGGCGACGGCTTTGTCGCGCAGGGCAATGATTTCGCGCACGGTCGCGAGATCGCTGGCATCGGTCGGGTCGAATTCGGCGGTCAGGGCGTCGAGGTCAAGGGCGAGCTCGGCCAGGTGCGGTGTCGGGTCGGTCTCGGTCTCGGCCAAGGGAAGGTCCGCGTCGGAGGGGAGCGCGGGGGTCGCGGGCACCTCGCGCGCGCGCATGGCGAGCGGGGAGGGCGCGGCCATTGCGCGAGCAGGAGGGATTGGGGGTGCTGCCGGGCTGGATGGTCCGTGGTCGGGTGTTGCCGAGTCGAGTGCGGCAAGCTGTTGGGCGTGGATTGGTGCTGCACGCGAGCAAGCCGGGAGCGAAAGTATGAGGATCGTCGACAGGATGGAAATATTCTGTCGAACAAAACCGGTCAGGATCAGGTGATGCTGCCCGTTTTGGCGGAATGCATTTCCACCAACCGCACCTCGTCCACCCCCTCGATCGGCACGACGCTGACGACGACGTGAATAGTGAGATCAGCACCGCGCGCACCGACCCGCTGCAGCTGCAGCTGCACCCGCGCGCCATCAGTCCGCCGTTTCTCGACCGACCGACCGAACCGAACCATCCCCAGCTGCCTGTCGAGTGTCGACCTTGCCGACCTTTACGACGCACGACTGCACCGTCCGCATCGTCTTTTCGCCAAGAATCTACGGTTGTCCATTGGAGAGCCTTGCCCAGACACGACCAGGCCCTTGGCGCCCCCTGTCTGGTTCACCGCTGTTGATCGTTATTTCGCGAACCATCTGCACCCACAGGCCGTCCCCTCACTCAACACCCCGTTCCTGACCTCTCGCAGCGCCCTCGCGCACCGTGCTCATCATGAACAACCAGCAGCCGTGGCAGTCGGCGTGCGTGTGCTCCGCGTGAACTCTCCCGCGCGTATCGCAGTCGCGGGCGGATTCGGACTCACGGATCTTGTTTGCACGAGCAGATCCGCGGCCGCGTACTACCAGCAATGGGCGAACATTGCCGCGCAGCAACAGCAGCAGACGCAGCAGCAACAGCAGCAAGTACAGCCTCCGCCGCTGCTCGCGGCGCCCGCCGTCCCGCAGGCCTTTTACGGCCAGTATTGGGCGACCGCACAGCCCGCACCCGCGCAGGTAGCCATGCCGTCGGTCGTGCAGCAACCGCAACAACAGCGTGCGGTGCCTGCCGCGACAACAGCGACAACGACGCGCACGGCGACCCCCTGGAGTCGGCCCGCTGCGCCCGCTGCGGCTCCTGCATGTACGTGCGCGATGTGATGCTTTTGATGGAGTTGTGAAATGCGGAAGTGACGGTTGTTGGCTTCGGGGACATGCGCAGATCCTTCGAGTGCGCCGTGGCGAACGACCACCAACACGACCACGACCGCACCCACTCGAGCGCCCGCGAGTGCCGCGAGCACCGCAAATGGGACTGGGCCGCGACCTGTTCCCGTCGATACGTCGAATCCTCACCTCCGGTACGTTCCGCTTTCCCTAGCCTGTCCCCTTCGCGCCCGACGCACCGCTTATCGCACCCTGTCCCTCTCCCGTGCAGCGAGTTCATCAAGCAAGTCCTGCACCACAACAAGGGCGCGCCCGAGCAGCGCGACTTCATCAAGACGGCACTGACCCACTACGTGCGGCAGCACGCGCAGGGTCACGCGTGGGAGAACGAGTCGGCGTCGGCGTTTGTTGCGCGACAGACCGCGCAGTACCTGGCTGCGCGCAAGTCCAAATCGGCGTCGGTCTCGGCATCGTCGTCGCCCGTGGTCGTTTCGCCCGCACCGCGAAACACGGCCGCGGCTGCTGCCGTGCCGCCGGCGCCGCAGACGACCACGGCCGCACAGCCGCTGTCACGCAGCTCGGCGTGGAACATGGCCGCAGCCGCGTCGGCTGCACCTGTCGCGCGGCCGAGTCCGGCACCGGCGCCGGTAACGACCCCGACGCCACCCCCACTGGCACCCACGCATTCCAAGGTGGCCGCCAACGGCAAGAAAAAGCCCTCCGCCGCCGCATCCATCGACCCCGCACCCGTTATGAAAATCCGCGCTGACGTGGCATCGCAATTCCGTGCCGACCCCGACGACCTGCGCAAAAAGCAGGACCGTGCGGCCCGATTCCAAGCCGACCAGGACGCGCTGGAAGCCGCACGCGCACGGGCGCAGGCCGCGTCCGACGCGAACCGGGCCCACTACGAGGCAATTCACCGGTCGGCGCGTGCAGCTGCCGCGGGCGACGATCCCGAGACGGGTGGTGGGTGGCATACGGATACGGCAGTCGTGGGCACGTCGCAGGCGCTGGAGAAGAGTTTTCTGCGCTTGACGGGCGCGCCGGATCCGACGGCGGTGCGGCCGCTGCCGGTGTTGCAGCGCGCGTTCTTGCGGCTGCAGCGCAAGTGGGTTGAGAACCGCGATTATGGGTACCTGTGCGACCAGATGAAGGCGATTCGCCAGGATTTGATGGTGCAGCGGTTGCAGGACGCGTTTACGGTCAAGGTCTACGAGATGCATGCGAGGATTGCGTTGGAGATTGTACGTGTTGGTCTTGAGTGCTGCGCGCGGGGGAGGGAGGAAATGATGGAACTGATTTATTGGAACGGGCCCAATGTAGGGAGATTTCTCCGAGTTTAACCAGTGCCAGACGCAGCTCAAGATGCTCTACGAACGTGGTATCCCGGGATGTCGCTCAGAGTTCCTAGGTACGCGCGCGTTCCACCTCCCTCCATTTCGTAGTCCGTGGTTGCATGTCTTACCCCCATCACCGCTCCGTTCCACCCACCAAAGCCTACCGTATTCTCTACTTCCTCTACACCAAGTCGCGCCGCGACATGAAGGTGCTGCTGAAGACCTTGAACGGCGCAGACCGCGCGTCCCCGCTCACCACCGCGGCCTTGGCCGTGCGTGCTGCGTCGGTGCGTGGCGAATTTCTGACCTTTTTCCAGCACTTTGACGCGACCCCGCTCTTGCTCGGCACGGCGATTCTCGACGCGATGGTGCGCCGCGAGCGCGCTAAGGCCCTGCACGTGGCCGTCCTCGCGCACCGCACGCTGACTGTGCCGTACCTGCAGCGCGTGCTCGGGACCAAGAAGCCCGAGGAGGCGATCGACGTGGTCAACGACGTGGTGCGACGCACGTTTGATGCACAGTCGCCGCCGGGCGATCCGACGCCGTATATCGTTGCGAGCGATGCCGAGACCATTGATGCGCGCCCGCTGCGCGAGATTGTGCGCGTGTACTTGCTGTCGTTCACCCAGGTGGACCTTCACCGGAGTGGACAGGGGCCGATGAACTAACGTCCCAACCGAGCCAAGACGAGGGGGAGTGCGAATAGCAACGGCAGCAGGAGAGAGTAGCAGCCGAGCCGGGGATTTTGCGTTCTGGGTGAGTGTGTTTTTATCTCGTCGTTTCCACTAGAAACCAGTGTTCTACCCTTCCCTGGCATTGTGCTCGCTGACGATGGCAGTGTTTGCAAGACATCAAACGTGTTCAAAATTGTCAATGGCATGCCGCGTACGCTTGCCCCGCGAGTTAACAAAGAGCCATTGCTGCAAATCATTGGCAACGGGCTGACCGTCAACGGTGAGCTTGGTATCGTAGAGATACGGGAGGACGAGCGCGGCGGACGGGTCGTCGCCGTGGGCGTTGAGGAGCACGACCTATGTACAGACAATCAGTCTCGCCATCCTCGCCAACCGCGCACCACCCCGCACGACGACGTACATGAACATAGGCATGGTCGGGTTTGAGCGGGTACGCAATCGGCTCGGCCAGCAAAATCTGCGTGACCGCATCAAAATCGTGGTTCGCCGCGACCTCGATCCGGTTGATTGCCGTCAACTTGGCCGGGTCCGTGTCGTCCACGACAATGGCCACATTGGCCAGAGGCAGCGTGCTCGCCTTGGCGCCGAGCGACCGCAGCCGCACGATTTCGCGATCGACGACCGACGTCAGCCATTGCTTGGCCGCCGCGTCAATCTCGTACCCGCCGTCGTCGTTGGCGGTCGTTCCGTCAGCGGCCACGTGCACAATCTCGACGCGCGGCTCGGCGTCGGGGGAGGGGGCCGCCACGTCGGCGGTGGTCGTGGTGGTGGCGCCGCGCCGCCGGCCCTTGTTCTTGCGGGCACTGCGGGGCAAGGAGGGCATTGTTGGCTGATTGACGGAATGCGGTGCACGCGGGGCGCGGTTGTGGGTGGTGGAGGTGGTGGTGGGAGGAGGTGGTTGTGGCGCGAGATGCGAGACAGTGCCGTGACTCTCGAGTGACGACAGGTGACTGGTTGCCGTCTGGTGTCTGCGGTGGGATGTGAAGAGATGTGTGCGGTGGAGAATGACATGCGGGCGAGTGCGGTAGTGACGGGTCACGCCGCGCGGGGTTGGGGGACAGTGTCGCCCTCCACTCCCCTGGCCTGCCCCATCTTGCTGATCACTGCCACAATGACGGCAGACGGACGCCCGGAACGCCAAAATGACCCCTAAACCACCCTGAAATGAATTTGTTCAACGCCAGAAATGACCAGAAGCAGCCCTCCATGTTTGCTTTTTGCACGAGTGCACCGCCGATGCCAACTCGGCCGGCGACACGAAGGGGTGAAAGACCATGGATCACGACGGACCACCATCACGACGGTGCCCGTCGCGACACGGTGGACAACGACGAGGCCGACGACGCCCTGTCGCGCGGAGGGGACGCGGAGAGCGAGCAGGGATGTGAGAGCAGCGGTCAAGTCAAGCTTGAAAGTGAAAACAGGCTCACGACGTGGCCAAACGACGCCCCCGCGCTCCCCTCTCCTTTCTTTCGCCTTCGCCGTTCGAATTCCAAACGTCCTGATCGCGCGCGTCGCACTCGCAGCTCTCCACCGCGTCGCGCCCAACTTGCTGCCCTTGCACGCTGTCCACTACCCGCTGCAGCCGCCAGCTACCATGGCCGCTACGACTGCCGCCGAGCCGGCTCCAGCCTCGCCGCAGCAGACTTCCAAGGCGACGCGCATGATTGCGACCGCCGAGCTCGCGCAGCACAACACGCCCGCGTCGCTCTGGGTCGCGATTCGCGGCCACGTCTACGACCTGACCGACTTTGTCGCGCGGCACCCGGGCGGGACCGACGTGCTCTTGTTTGTCGCGGGCCGCGATGCGACGCAGTTGTTTGAAATCTACCATCCGCTCAAGACGCGCAACATGCTACACAAGTACGCGATTGGCACCTTGACCGACAATGAGCTGCCCGTCTTCCCGCCGCCGTCGCCGTTCTTTGTGGAACTCAAGGACCGCGTCGACGCCTACTTCAAGTCGTCGGGCCAGGACCCAAAATACTCGGTGTGGACGTGGGGCCGGTACGCCATGATTTACGGCATGTGGTTTGCCGCCTACTATGCGCAATTCTACGTGCCGTGGGTCGTTGAACGACTGTGGGCGCAAGTCGCGTGCGCTGCCGTGCTCGGCTTCTTCTGTGCGCAGATTGGCCTGCACCCGCTGCACGACGCGTCGCACTGCGCCATGACGCACGCGCCGTGGATGTGGCAAGTGCTCGGGGCGACGCACGACTTTTTGAACGGGTGCTCGTACGTGGTCTGGACCTACCAGCACTTGCTCGGGCACCACCCCTACACGAACATTGCCGGCGCCGACCCGGACATTCTGACGGGCGACCCGGACGTGCGCCGCATCAAGCCGTCGCAGCGGTACTTTTCGCACTACAACTACCAGCAGTGGTTTGTGCCCGTGCTCTACGGCGTGCTCGGCATCAAGACGCGTATCCAGGACGTGTCGATCATTTACGTGCTCAAGTCGAACGACAAGATCCGCATCAACCCGATGACCGTCTGGCACACGGCCGTGTTTTGGCTCGGCAAGGCGTTTTTCGTGTGGCACCGGATTTACCTGCCGCTGCAAGTCTGCTCGTGGGACCGCGTGCTGGTCCTGTTCCTGATCGCCGACCTGGTCGCGTCCTACTGGCTCGCGCTCACGTTCCAGGCCAACCACGTCGTCGTCGAGACCGAATGGCCGCAGCCGGACCCCAAAACCAACGAAATGAGCATTGATTGGGCGACAATGCAGGTCAAGACGACGCAGGATTACGCGCACCTCGACCCGTTCTGGACGGTGGCCACGGGCGCGCTCAACTACCAGACGGTGCACCACCTGTTCCCAAACATTTCGCAGTTCCATTACCCGGCGCTTGGCGAAATCACCAAGGAAGTGTGCAAGGAGCACGGGATCAAGTACCTCGTCAAGGACACGTTCTGGGAGGCGCTCGGGTCGCACCTGGGCCATTTGCGCATTCTTGGGTTGGGGCTCGACATGAAGAAGGCCGAGTGAGAGAGGAGGGACGGGTGGGTGGAGTGGTTGGGAGAGGTTCCGCATATGCTGGATTGGTGCGCGTACATCTATTCTGGTTGCCGCTGTCCGTGGCCAATTCGATAGTTTTTGGTTCACACCACCCAACACGCCCATATTTTATTCATGCACCTTCATTTGGTCTCGTCTCGTCTCGTCTCGTCTCGTCTTGTCTTTCTTCCGGCGCACCGCCATGGCATCAAGTACAGGCAGCGACCACATCAAACCGGCACACGGGGCACGTCGGCCGTGTTTCAAGGCATTTCACGGCGCACTCCTCATGGAACGTGTGCATGCACGGCAGCGGGATCAGCAACGTCGCCGTGCTCTCGCCGTCGGGCGCGGCATCGTCGGACGGCAGTCGCGAGAGCGGGTGTAAGCAAACGACGCACTGGTCGTCGCGGTCTTCGGCTCCGTTGTGGACGTGCGCAACCCGAGGTAGTCCAGCAATCACGTATGCGGGTGCGCCGCGCGGTGCAGTCGCGGTCGGAGCCGCATGGTACGCCGAGACGAGGCCCGTTGCAAACATTAGCGACTAAGAGGGTGGAGAGCCGAGAACGTCAGCATACATCGCCGACAGCATCTTCAAAATCCTTGGATTCGCGTACGCACCATCAGCGACGGATCGTCAAGCGCCGGCTCCACACCCTCACTCACACCCGCCGTCCTCCTCCTCCGCTCGCGCTTGCCCTCCTTCCTGCTCTTCTTCCCCTCCTTGCCCTTTTTCCGCTTCTTCGACTTCTTCTCCACCACTTCCGCGTCGTCCTCACTCCCTCCGTGCTCGTCGGCCGCCAAGATCCGCTGCACGTCCTCGACCTGCGCCATAAACGCCAGGTGCTCGTCGTCGTCAGCCCATGTGCGGTCAACGGGCGCCGACGGCATCGGTAAGTCGAGCGGGTCCATATCGGGCACCCCTTGGCCGCGCTTGCGGATCGTGCGCCGCTTGGAGGGGCGGCCGCATGTTTCGTCGTCGGAACTTGATGCGGCGGCGGGGTCGTCGCCGGCCGCGGACGAGAAGAGGAGTTGCAGCATCGAGTTGCTGGTGGTCATAACTTGGGTGGGGAGTTTGCAGGGCCCGAGGAAAGGTCGGCTGCGACCAGTGTGTCTTGTCCGCTGTTGGGCGTTGATTAAGAAGGGGGAGGGTATCATCAAGAATGTGGCACGTGCGAAACTGTCGAACTCACGCAATTTCCTTCACCACACGTCAATGCTTGAATGTGGTTGACAACACTCAATTTTGGTCGCGGTCGAGCAAACGAGGTCATGGTCAAACCAACAGCGCAAGAACACGGTGTGGGCGTGGCGGCGACGGCGCGTCCTCGCCTGACTGGGACGTGGTCACAACAGTCGGGGACATCTCTCCCCACCAAGTGAGATCGTCCTGCGGGGATCGTCGTAGACGCGAGACAGCCGAGACAGCCGCGGAGGTGGATTGAGGTCAGATCATGTGCCGGCAACCACTGCACGAGCATCGGTCGGGGTGGTCGTCCAGGCCATGCCCCTTTTACAGACATGTTCGAATCCTGTCTGTGCCATGAATAAGTACAGCTCGATTGACTTCCAGTAAAGATATGTTCATGGTCACTTTTCTTTCATTTCTGTCGGCTTTTTCCGAATACAAACAGGTTCAAATCATAACCACGCCTTGATGAACAGAGTGCAGGACGACGCGTTTGAGCACTGGACTTGCACCGAGTGTTTGGAACTTTGTGGACCGTGTCTCTGCCACTCTTTGTTATATGGATTCGGCCAGACTTCAAGGCTCCACACGCAACCAGGTCAAAGACACGAATACCTGGCTGATGAATTCAAATGCGGGTCCAACTTTGTGAGCAGCAGCAGCAGCTCATCGCAAATGTCTCCCAAACGGATTCAATTTTCCCTTGAAACCCCTCACCTAGATCAACACTCGCGCCCAACCAGCTGAGCGCTCTCCTCTCCCTCCACCTCATTCCTCTTCTCCACCACACAGCCTTACCCCATCATCGACCCCGCGCGCAGCGCGCGCACCATCAACCGAATCGACATGACATGCGGAGCGCCCCCCGCGGGCGTGCGCGCCAACTTGGCTTCCGCCACCTCCAAATGCTGCACGATACTGCGCACGCACTCGGGCACGTACTGCGAGACCGCCGGGTCGCGCCCCGGCGTCGCCGTCGTGATCCCGGCCAACAGCCACGGCACGACTGTATCGGCCCAGGCCACGTTCTGGCTGAGCGCTGCGGCCAAGTAACTGAGGAGCGTGAGTACGGTCCCGGCCTTGAGCGGGGTGGGCGCGCCGTGCGACGGGAACACTTGGTCAGGCGTGAGCCAGGTCAGGATCGTCGCGTGCAAGTCGGCGAATTGCGCGGTGCTCAAAACCGTGGCCACGGCCTCGTCCACTTGCCCGCCCTGCAACAGCCACGACACTTGTTGCTCGACCGACATGCTGAGCGAGGACGTGGCGGGGGGCGGGACAGCGGTCGTCGTCGAAGACGGGAGGGACGGCGCGGTCGCGGACGTCGGGGTCGCAGGCATCGCAGCGGCGGCCGCGACGTTGCCGGTGTTCGCACCGCCATAGAGACTCGCGGAACTGCTCGATGCGTGCAGCGTGCCCGCGGCGGTCGCCGTCGACGACGAGTATGCGGGGGCGCGAGGCGACAGCGGCTGCTGGCTCGTGGCACGTGCGAGTTGGTGCACCGCGTGCTGCTGCGGCTGCGGCTGCTGGTACTGCTGCTGATGCTGGTGCTGCTGGACTTGCTGCTGGTGCTGTTGCTGGAGTTGCCGCTGCTGCTGCTCCTGCTGCGCTTGCTGTTGGGCCTGCTGCTCCACCGCAGCCGCCGCCATTTCCGCCGCCGCCGCGGCTACCTTGCCCATCGACACCTCCAACCCGCGCTCAAACGCGGCCTGCATCTGAGCAAACATTTCGCGCGTCATGGCCTCGTACCGTGGCACGAGCGCGTCCTTGACGACCTGCCCGACGGCAGCACGCACGTTGGGCTCCACCGCCTGTGCGACCGCGGCCACGGGCCAGTGCTGTGCGACTGCGCGGTCGACAGCCGAATCAATATGCTCCACGACGGCGGGCAAGACGTGTGTCTGTACGTGCTGCCCGAGCAACCGGTCGAGCACGGCGGTGACATTGGTCGTGAGCGTGTCCGACACGAGCTGCAACAACTGTTCCTGGCGCTCGACTTCCTCGGCCGCGCGCGCAGCACGGTCGCGGTCGAGCTGCTTTGTGAGTTTCTCGAGCCGGTCATCCAGCAACCGCGACACTTGGTCGAGCGACACCCCCGCCGCCACCACCGGAGCCGCGGCCGTCGGGGTCGTCGGCGTCGCGGGCTTCCCACGACTCACAGCGGGCGACGGCACGGCAATCACGGCCGGTGACGCTGGCGGCTGCGCACCACCACCACCACCACCACCACCGCGTGCACTCGCAGCCGACGGCTGCCGCTGTTTCTTGGTCGCGGGCGACTCGCACTGGACAGCGACGGCGGGTGCGTTGGCGGGCGCGACGGTCGCGACGGCGCGCGACTTGTCGGCGCCCGTGTCGGCAACACTCACGACACTCGACGGGGTCGCGAGCAGGACCAGATCGTGTGCGAGGCAGGCGAGCGAGACGCGGTCGGGCGCGCGTAGGACGTAGACCGATGAGAACATGGCCGACGCGGCGGCGGGCGGGACCGCGGCGGTCGCTGCGGCAGCAGGGCCCGACTTCCCCACCGCCAACGGCGCTGGTCGTGATGGTTACGGCGAGAACGTCAGTCCCGTTCCCGTCGTCGAGCGGGCACATAACGAGATTCCGTGCGCGCGCAACAGAGACCCGACCAAGCCGTGCCGCGGAAGTGCCCGTGAGCGCGAGCCGCGCAAGCACCTGGCAAGTGCGCGCAGCGTTCCGCGCCATCCCAAGCAGGAGCAAGTCCGGCGCGTCGCGCGCAGCGACGACAAGGAGCAACTCGTGCGCCGAGTGCGCTAGCGAGTGGACCGACTGCACGGCGACGGGAAGCGTGCACGACCGGTGCAGCGTGAGTGCCGACCACAGCTTGAGGTCGGTCCCGCCCACGACCGTCCAGAAATAGTACGACAGCGACGCGGCCGTCAGGTGCGTGATGGGCCCCGGCGTGCGCACGGCGCGCGTCGTATCGCCGAGATCAATTGTGCCGCGCGCGGGCAGGGCGGGCACGTCGATCACGGCCACGAAACTGCCAGCGTTGAGCGTTGCGCACGCGAGAACCAGCTGGTCGTTGCCGAGCAAGAGCATGTGCGAGATGGTCGCGTTGCCGCCCGTCGGGCCGCGCACCTTGGCTTCACTGACGAGCGCGACGAGACCGCCCTGGAGCGTGAAGACGGACAGGTCACCGTCACCGTGGTCGACGGCTAAGTAAGACGCGTTCATGGCCATGGCGTTGATGGGCCGGTCCCAGTCGTCAAACACGGCGAGCGGTTGCCGCGCAGCGACGTCAATCACTTGCAGCTGGTCGCTGGCCGCGCCCGACGTGAGCGCGACCATGGTCCCGTCCGAGACCATGCGGGAGGCCTGCACGTCTGGGACAAGGTCGTAGGCGTTGGCGACAGAGTCGAGTGCGGTCACGGGCACCGAGGCCAGCGGGATGCGATAGACGGGCAAGTTCTGCTTGGGTGACTTGTGCGGCACGTCGAGGGCCAAGATCCCGCCCATGACTTCCGGCTCGGCGACAGGAAGCTCCACAGTCGGCTGCGCGGCGCCAGCAATAGCGGACACGTGCGACTCGACGGTGAGCCGGCGCATCGACCGCACGTGCGGCTCGTCGTCCTCGTCCTCGTTCTCGTCCTGGTACCCGTCGTCATCGGCCGAGACTTCGGGCGACTTGGCCACGTCGGGCTCGGTCTCGGGCTCGATGACGGCCGCGAGCGGTTCCTGTAGGGCCACGGCCTCCTCAGCGGGCTCCGCCGGGAGTGACTCGACGGCCGCGGGCTCAACAGCAGCGACCTGTGGCGCACGCGCACTCGCGGGCGACCCGCTCTTGCGTGCCGGCGACGCACCCTTGTGTGCGGGCGACGCTCTCTTCGGGCTCTTAGTGCGCGCGGGCGACGACGCATGCTTCTTACCGACCTTCTTGGGCTCCTCGACTTGCGGCGGCGGGACCTGGTCAAAGAACTGGAACGGGTTGACGTAGGAGAAGGCCGACGCGGGCGCCTGTGCGGGCGCGGGCACAGGTGCCGGGGCCGGAGGCGTGGTCATGCGCATGGCCGTGGTGGTGGTCGTTGGCGCGTTGGCGACGGCCGGCGGCAGCTCGAGGTCGCTCGCGTGGCGGCTCAGGTGCGGCGGCGCGGTCGCGAGCGGGGCCGGCGCCGGCGCCGGGTTGGACGCGGGACTCGGGGCGAGCTGGCGCGACGACAGGTTTCTACCGTGGTCGTCGGCCGTGAGCGTCAGAAATAGGCAGATCGCGTCAGATCAGATCGACCATGAAACGTACAGCAGCCGCTGCAAGTCCATGATGTGCGCAGGCGCCTGCGCAGGCGGCTGGGCGGGAGCTGCGGGCGTCGGTGGCGCGCCAACGTGGCCAAACGGCGGAGGTTGCTGCTGACCTGGTGGCGGAGGTGCAAACAGCTGGTGCAACGGGACGGGCGGTGGCGGAACTGCACGCTGCTGCTGCTGCTGTTGCTGATGTTGCTGCTGCTGTCTACCCGAAGCCTCACCGCCGCCAGCGTTCATGAGATGTAGCAGCGGCTGCGGCGAGGCCTGGCGGCCCTGCACGGCCGAGTTGAGCAGCGCCTGGAGCGGGCCGAGCGGGTGCATGCCCGGCGCGGGGGCGGCTCCCGTCGGCGGGCCACCGGGCGCGGAGGGCGAGCGCAGCGTCGGCGGTGGGGTCGCGGCCGGGTAGGCGCCCGGCACGGCCGTGGCGGATGCGGCCTGGCTCGCGGCTGAGCCCGAGGCCGAGTGCGGGGGCGACGGAGACGCGGTTGGGCGGTTGAGCATGTCGAGGAACTGGGTCCCAGGCGCGAGCGGGAGTTTAGCATGGTGGACAGGCCGCACGGCCAAGATCAGGGGACAGGTGCGGTACATACGCGCTTGGTGTGATCCATGGGCGAGGGCGACGGGCCGGGTTGCTGGTGGTGGTCCATGGTGGGCAAGTGGGTGGACGGCGTCGGGTAGCGAGCGTGGCCGGGAGCGTTGTGCGGCAGGTAGCGCGGCGCGGGCGGGTAAACAGCTTGTGGTAGCGTGGGGTCGACGATGGCGTCGTGAGGTCGTCGTCGTCGTCGTCGACGGGACGTGCGTCGCGACCGCTGGGTTGGCGTTGGCGACGCGACCACCGAGATCGGAGGATGCGCACGCGTGCACGATGGCCATGACAGGCGAAAGCAACACGGTCACGTTGCGACTCTCTACCGCACCGCGCCTCGTGCTTCGCCCAGTCGCGCTTCGCCCAGTCGCGCTCCACTGCTGGCACCCTGCTGCCGGCAACACTCGCAAAGCCGACGACGATGACAACGACAACGACAACGACAACGACCTGACGACGAGAACCGCACCGCCCGTGAAAACGACGATCCGTGCCTCACTCATCGCATCCACCGACCCTCGCGGCCGCCAGCATGTCCACGTCCTTCTCCACGCGCAGCCCGGACCCGACCCGCACCATGCAGCCGCGCGCACGCGCTGCGCCTGCCTCCGGCACCAAAACTGGCGGCCCACCCGCTGTGGCCCCACCACCGCGCCGCCGTCCCGGCGCGCGAGCCTCGGCAACGACACACGCCATCTCGCACACCGACCTACTCGAGCGCGACAATGCACGCATGGAGGACCGGCTCGAGGCCCTGCGCACACAGCTCGACGCGCAGAAACGGCAGGCCGCGGCGCTGCGGTCGTCAAACTCGGCCGGATCGCTCTGGTCGCGCGGTGCCGCAGCTGGGTCGTTGTCGCGGCACGCCGACGCTGTGCTTGATGCCAAGAAGCGCGCGCTCAAGGCCAAGCGGCTCGACAGCGTCGCGTTTATTGGGCGTGTTGAACTGCCGTCGTCCGAGTTGCCCGCGGGATCGGCGACGAGCTCGCGCACGCGGCTCGAGCCTTTGCGGCCTGGATCCGGGTCAGTCGCGGGCGACAGCGTGCGGTTGTCGCCGTTGCCCCAAGGAGAGCAGGGCCAGCAGCAGCCAGGACGCCGTACTTGGGACTTGACCGAGCGCAGTACGCCCGAGCCGAGTGCCAAGGCGAGTGTCGCCGCTGCCGCGCCGATCCGGCTTTGGGAGGCCGATGTCGGCAAGGTCGGTCCGAAACATGCCGCCGCTGACACGCGCATGCATCGGTCCGCCGACCCCAGCACGACACAGCGCATTCAAGATATCGACGCGTCTGCACCGCCGCTCGCCGTCCCCTCGAAGGTCCTCGCCCCGGCCCAGACGTCGTGGTCGGTCCCCGAAGTGTTCCTCCTCGCGCAAGATATGGATCTCGCCGATTCGCCGTCAGCTGCCGGTCCCGCTGCTGAAACCGACACTGACACCGACACCCAGCCCGTGCCTGTCAAGCCCACCTCGGCTCTTGCCGACTTGCTCGCGGGCCCCACCGACGACCCTACTGCGACCGACGGACCACGCATGACCACGCTCCAGTCGCACTACAAGTACGACGTACTTCACGCCGACGAGGACTCGCGCTACGAGCCGCTCCCGCCCGCGCCCGCGGCCGAGGACCTGCGCGAGGGCACCTACAGCGAATCCGCGGCACGCGCCGACTTCCAGTGTGCGTTGCTTGAGTGGCGCCGCAGCCAGAACCCCGAGCCTGAGCCCAATCCCGAGCCTGCTAACGATCTACGCGACGGTTCCTACGACGAGGCCGCGGCACGCGCCGACTTCCAATCCGCGTTGATGGCGTGGCGAAACGACGCGTCCACCCCAGCCGCGCTTCCCAAACGGCCAGCGACGACGGCTACATGCGCTGCCGGTACCGACGCGGGGGTGATGCGGCCATGGTCGCCGGAAGCCGTTGCGCTCTCGTTTGAGCCCGAAATGTCGTACCTCGACCGGCTCTTGCTGCGCAAGCTGCGCACCGAGACGCCCGTCGTTGTGCAGGCCGAAGAGGGTGGTGGGCTCGAGTAACGTTGCTGCACTGTGGGGTTGATTGGGGGAGACGAGACTGGGTGGTGTGGCGACTGAACACGCACGGCATACATTTCATTTCCCCATTGCACTATCGTCGCGCGCCGTGTCACCGGCCAAGAGGAACACGACCAGCAACGTCATCGTTGACGCGCACGCCGGTGACTCCAGGCGAGACGCGAGCGTGGGGCCTGATCAGAGTCCTGGCCCACATGGGACACCTATCGACACTTTCATGGCGCCATTTGCCACGTTTTCATCATCTGGATCAGGATGTCTGTACGACACGCGGCGCCGCGCATTATCCTCGGACACGACGAACAACGGATTGAACCATCCGACGCGGGCTCGAACGGGGGCTGGCTGGGCGCCCCTTGAGCATCACGCGCGCCTACCCCAACCATTTCCAAGGGATCAAGGTGCACCACGTCGGGTGTTCCTGTGAGCATCACAGGAACACCCGACAAGCGAATCTCTTGCTTGTCGAGCAGGACGCGTTTTAGTCGGTTTGCAAGCAGGTTGGTTGGCGCTGGTTGGTGGTGGTTGAAGTGAGAAAAGCCCACAAAAGTGTGCGAGCGAGACTTGTTCGCCACAAGAGTGCAGTGATCGTCGCTGATCCTTGCCCTCAACCACCTCGCCACCCGCGGATAATTTCGACTCTGCCCCTGCTCTCCTCCTCTCGGCGCAATCTGCCTCGTCGTCGTTGCACCGGCCCCATGCTATATAGACCCTGGTGGTCCCACCGCTCAACTTGCAACGTCGCTCTCTCCTCGCCCCGCCACTGGCCGCAACCGGCCGTGCTCGCCTCTCCGCGCGGCTCTTCAACCTCGACTTCAACCATCTTGGACCAGCCGCGCAGCGACACCAATACACCATGGCCGACGCCGTCCCGACCACGCCACCCGTGGCCATCCAGCTGCTTGAGCCCACGTCCCTCTGGCAGGGCCTGACATGGGCGGGCACAATTACGACGCTCCTAACGTTCACGACCGTGGCCGTGCTCTTGACGCGGCGGTACCTGCAGCGCACGACCATGGACACAGAGGCCTTTTTGACGGCACGAGGCACGCAGGCGTGGCCCCGAATTGCCTGGTCGTTCTATGCGGGCGCGCTCGGCGCGTGGGCGATTGCGACGCCCGCGAATATGGCCGCGACAGGTGGAATCATCGGGCTGATCTCATACGCGGTCTCGACGGCAATTCCCGTGATTCTCGTCAGTTTTGCGGGGGAGAAGATCACGCAGGCGCTGCCGCGGCCGCTGTCGTTGTCGGACTTTGTGCTCTGGCGCTACGGTACAGATTTACGTGTGTCGATTTAGTGGTGTGGGTGATGGGGTCGTGGCCCAAGAGCGCACAATGTTGGATGATCACGGAGGCCCTACTCTGATTCGGGACGACGTGCACGCGCTCTCGGCTCTCTGGCTCCATTTGCCTGCACCGATTCCTGGACCATGGCCCGCGTCGTCTTGTCGCTCACTTGCTCGCACGCTGGCCACAATGAACACTAGGTCGCGTCGCGCAGATCTTTGTCGCCATCATTTGCCTGCTCAACATGTCGCTGTTTGTCATTTCCGAGTTCTCCACCATGGGCTCGATCATGGAGGTGAGTGTTGCGCGTGTTGGACGTGCATATGGCGACCAACTCTACCATCTGATCACATTTGCCCTCCCCCTCCGCCCGCGAGCAGAG
Source organism: Allomyces macrogynus ATCC 38327 (assembly GCA_000151295.1). Taxonomy (NCBI): domain Eukaryota; kingdom Fungi; phylum Blastocladiomycota; class Blastocladiomycetes; order Blastocladiales; family Blastocladiaceae; genus Allomyces; species Allomyces macrogynus. The sequence goes on along the minus strand of GG745339.1, from coordinate 1,100,072 downwards.
CTTTGTCAAGTCGAGCCAGTACCCGATCATCGTCGTCGTGGGCCTGCTGACGGCAGGGTATACGGCATTCGGTGGTAAGGATCAACTTGACGAATGCGCAACGCAATTATATGATGAGACTAATCTCCCCCACTGCACCCCGCCCCTTGCCGCACCACTGTAGGGTTGATCATCTCCATCGTGACCGACCAGATGCAGGGCATTTTCTCGATGATCTTGTTTGTCGTGCTCGTCCTGTACCTCGCGATCGGGTTCCGCCCAGACCTGCCACCGTTCCCGTCCGAGACGCTCGGTGCGACGGAATACGGGTGGACGACGCTCTTCACGTTGCCGTGCTCGCTGATCGCGTCGACCTTCTTCTCGGAAGCCAACTGGCAGCGCGTGTGGGCGGCTGAGTCCAAGACGGCCTTGCGCAAGGGCGCGCTCGGCGGCGCGCTCTTGATTGTGACCGTCATGACCCTGTTCGGATTGGCCGGGCTGCTGGCCATGTGGGCGTACGCGCCGTCGCTCGACGCGCAGCCGCAGTACGCGAACCTGCTGCTGTTTTACTCGCTCGGCCACGACCAGTACACGTGGATTGGTGCGTTGATGGTGATGCTGGCCGTGACCATGAACCAAGGCGCTGTGGATTCGATCCAGAACGCGATCACGGCCACGATTTCGGCCAATTTGTTCCGCACCAAGTCGTTGACAGCGGTGCGCGTCGCCGTGCTGGTGATCAATATCCCGCTCATGGTGATCGGGTTCTTTACGTTGCCGGCGCTCAACCTGTTCCTGTACGTGCATTCCCGTGGTCTATCCACCACTTTGGGTTCCTTTCCTGAACCGCCTTGTCTCGTTTGTAGCATCACCAACCTGCTCACGACCGGCACCTTCATCCCGCTCCTCTCCGGTCTCGCCGACATTGACCGCCGTTACGTGTCGGGGTACGCGATGATGTTTGCGTCTGTTGCGGCTGCCGTGTCCCTGACCGTCTACGGCTGGATTCACGAGGCCGAATTTGGCGCCGGGTTCATCTGGGCGTGGTGGGGCAACGGGTACGACCTCTACGCGTTCCTCGTCCCGCTCGTCGCGTCGATTGTCGGCTTGATTGTCTGGGTCGCGTGTGCCGAAGTGCTCTTCCGCGTCGCGGGCATCCAGGGGCAGGCCTACTCGGCCGAAATGAAGGCGGTGCTCGACCGGATGCAGGCGATGCCCGTGGGCGCCGCGTCGGCTGAGACGGTTGTGATCGGTGCCGCGGGCGAGGATGAGACGAAGAAGGTCGAGGCATGATGCAAATTGCTAGGGGAGCCGGCATTGATTTTGGTCGTTGGGGTTTTTGGATTTCGTCGTTTCGGACCGTGTCTTTTTTGTTGGAGCTTTGCACGCGTGTGGTTGGCATCCTCGGGCGTGATGACCGTGTCGCTTTCCGTGTTTGGCATCGACCTTGCAAATGGATGTGATATTTCTTGGTGGTGGTCCTTTGTCTGGCAGCGCGATCCAGCAGCTCGTCCGACGGAACGGGCGCGCGCGGATCAGCGCGACGTGTCCTCGCTGGATAACATTTCCACGACGGCCAGGTCCGTCGGCGCATTGGCTCGTTCGGCGCGGGTGTCGTCGGCGTTGTCAATCGACGACATGGCCTAACACATATAGTGAACACGACGCGCGACCACGGTCGTGAAAGGCGCGGGCCCGCCATCGATGGCGCGGGTGTCGGCCCTGCGGGGCCTGCGGAGCATCGACGGTAGATCATGGAAAATCATGACCAACGGTGAAGCGGCAAAGCGGAGAGTTGAGCTGGAGCACGCGCCTTAACGTGTGTGTGCTCGTGGAGCTGACCGCTGCTGCACCAGCCGCAACGGCGCAGCCGCGCAGCTCCACCCAACGGTCCCAACGACTCTCCACCACAAGGCAAAGCAAAAGCGACTTGGCAGCAGAGCTTCATCATTTATCTCGCCCTCACTCGCGCTCCCCGGCGCTCTCTCTCTCCACGCCCACCCGCTTCGCTCGCTGCATTCGCACCTTTCTTGCGCGACAAGGAGGACGACGACGACGACGACGGATCCGGCGCGCTGCACCCTGCTCTCGACCCGCTCAACCAACTTGCAAGCGCGCGCATCTTTTGCACAACCCACCGATTCCCCGACAACCCATCATGGCGCGCCGCGTCTCGCTGCTCGCGCTTCTCGCGCTCCTGCAACTCGTCGCGCTCAACAGCGCCGTTGACGCGCACGGCCCGCACCACGACCATGGCTCGGCCTCGGGCAGTGCCGTCGAAGTGGTCGCTGGCCCGGACGGCCACTACAGCTACGCCTACTCGACGTCCTGGAGCACCGCTTGGGGCACGACTTGGAGCACGTCCTGGAGCACGGGCGTGCCCGCGGCCACGGCCACGGCGGCCTCAACTTCCGCTACCGCGACCACTGCTGCGGCCGCCACGACGGTGACGCCCGTGAGCACGGCGTCGACGACCTACGAGCACCATGACGAGGCGCACGCGGCGCACCACCATCTGCACACGCCGTTCCATGCGGCCGCGATCGTCAAGACCAACGACTCGGTCTACTTGTTTGGCGGTACGCATCGCACTTCTTCGTCAGCAACAGCGGCGCGCGTTGTTGAGCTGGTGGGGGTGATTTCGTGATGTGGAAGCATGGATCGTACAGAACGTGGACGTTTTCGACACGAACACCGCGCCGATCATGCCCCACGCGCCACCCGTTCCATGCCCACGCATGATCCACCGGCCGCAGCGTTTGACTTTGCCGTCATCGACCAATCTGAGCCTGATCAACCCAATTTTGGCTTTTTTTCCAATGACACTACAGGCCGCGACGCGTCGGGCATGGCGACCAACCAAGTCCTCTCGCTGAACCTGGCCTCAATCCTCGCCGCGGGCGCCGACGACACGACCCCGCTGCCCGTCGCCGACCTCCCGGCCCTCCCGCTGAGCATTGCCGGCGCCGTGCCCGTCCTCGACGCCGCGCAGTCGCGCGTCCTGCTCGTTGGCGGGACCACTGGCCGCGGCGATGCGGCCATGGACCTGAACACGCACGTCGTGTCGTACGACCTGGCCGGGAAGAAGGGCGCCGATCTCGGCAACCTCGCCGTCAACTTCACGGCGCTCGCGCCGATGCACTCGGTCATGGCCGCGACGCCGCTCGGTGCGGGCAAGCCGGCGTACCTGTTTGGCGGGCTCGACATTCATGCGATCCCGGAGTCCCCGGGGATGCACACTTACTCGGCGGCGTACCACCGCGTTCTCGCTAACGGCACCATCTCGCGCGTCGTGCCGCGCGAGGGCACCATCTCGCCGATGGGTCGCGTCAAGGCCGCCATGGCGCGGTTCAACGAGACGCACGTGGCTCTGCTTGGCGGGTTCCGTGACGGCGCGAAGTTGGCCGATGTCTGGTGGTACGATGAGCCCGCGGCCGCGTGGTCGCGCGCGCCCGTGTCGCTCGCGTTCCCGCGGTTCGCGCACCGCGCGGTCGTCGTCAAGGACCGGTACATTGTGGCCGTCGGCGGCATGTACGGCCGCGGTGCCACGGGCAACGCGCCGTTTGTCGAGGTCTACGATGTGGTCAAGGGCACGATTGCGACGGTCGCGGTTGAGGCGCCCAAGGGCGTCGAGCCGCAGTTGGTGGCCGACGGGCTCGCGATGCCGCAGGTGGTCGCGCACGGTGATCATTTGGTTCTCCTGGGTGGCGAGAAGTGGAACGCCGTCTGGAACGCGACGGCCGCGCCGCAGACGGCCGTCAAGCTGCGTCTGATCAAGGTCACGGAACTCAAGGACGGCGGGCTCAAGCTCGAGTGGGTCGCGTCGACGCGCCAGGGCGAGGCCGAGAAGCCGCCTTCGGGCACGGTGCTCCCGCCGCCGGGCACGGTCACGGCGTTCAAGACGGTCGTTGACGCTACGGCCACGGGCAAGGACGTGTCGGTTTACGCGACGGCCAAGGCCGAGGCGACGCAGGTGGTCAAGGTCACCGCGGGCGAGACCAAGGCTGAGACCAAGGCCACCGGTGCCGCTGCTGAGACGAAGGCTGAGACCAAGGCTACTGGCACGGCGGCGACCGACAAGGCTGGCGCAGCATCCGCCTGGGCCACGTCCTGGTCGTCGTCCTGGTCGACGGCCTACTCGTGGGGCACCATGTACACGTGGACCGGCGCTCAGTCGACCGCCACCACGGCCTCGACCTCTGCTCCGACTACCGCAACCACCGAAACCACCACGACGACCACGACCACGACGACTACGCCCGCTGTGCCCACGGTCCCGGCGGCGGTCCCGACGATCCCGAAGATGGATGCTGAGGCCGCGTCCAAGGCCGTTGCCAGCATTCTTGGTGCGATCGTGTTCCCCGCTCCCTTCCCAACGCAGGCTGCGAGTGCTGCAGCCAGCGACAAGAAGGATCCGGCGGCTGGCACGAGCGCGCAGTCGGTCGAGTACGTGAACGAGTCGGCGGGCGCCGTTAGTGGCCAGTCGGCACAGTACCAGCAGCAGTCGTCGTCGGTCACCCCGCAGAGTGCTCAGTCGGTCGAGTACCAGCAGCAGTCGGCGTCGGCCACGGTGCAGAGTGCGCAGTCGGTCGAGTACGTCCAGCAGGCGTCGGCCGAGCGCGGTGCTACCCAGGCCGAGGCCGAGGCCGCGTCCAAGGCGATTGCCAATGTGATCGACGCCGTCGTCTTTGACGCGCACCGGTACTACCCGGACCCGGCCGCGGCCACGCAGAACGGCGCCAAGAGCGTGAAGGACGAGTCGGCTGACGCCACGGCTGCCGCGACCGAGACCAAGTCGTCGTCGGTCGCGACCGCCGTCGCAATTGCCGCTGGGTCGGTTGCGGCCGTCGCTGCGGTCGCCGCGTTCGCGTACCGCCGCCGCCAGGCACGTCTGCGTCGCGGGATCTTGCTCCCGTCGACTGCGCAGGAGGTCGCGGAGGTGGCTGATGGCGCGTTCGACCAGGGTCACGCTGCGCCTTCGGGTCGCGTTGCCATGTAGATGGTGAGGAGGTTCGCTCCCGCGCGTTACATTCAGATGCGTGTCCTCCACTTTGTGGAGAGCACACGGTTGGCAGCTTTTTTGCATGCGGTTTGGATCCAATTATGTGCAGTTTACATTCATTCAACAGATTGGCACCTTGCTTTGTCGTTTTTGTGCCCCTTTTTGTCACCGTTCACAACCAACCCCCATGATCACAATCGTGGTGTCTCCTCGCGTCGCATCGCGCCGGGTCTGAATCGAAGGACTTGTGCCCATCCGCAGAGAAACGTTCCCGCGTGGTCCTCGCTGTGGTCCTCGCTGTCGCTCGTCTGACGACGACGGCTGGGGAACTACGACGGCTGGCACGCATGGGAAGCACTTGGGCCTATTTCCGCACACTCACTGCCCAAATTATGGGCGCGACGGGAACAGACACCAAGAAAACAGGGTGCGAGGAGGTACGATTCGGATCGTGCTCGTTGACTGAACGGTATATATAAAATTTTTAAGCTAGCAAACCGTCCAGCAATGGAAACAGCCGGGATGACCGAGCGGTCTAAGGTGCCGCACTCAAGTTGCGGTCTCGAAAGAGGCGTGGGTTCGAACCCCACTCCCGGTATTTATTGTCATCTTTGACCAGAGCCCATTGAACGTGTATTTTAGTTCTCCTTTTGGGCACCAGAAATGCCATGGTCTGAGGGTGTGGGGTACAGTCAGGTCAAAGTTTTGTTACCTATATGGAGCAGCAGGGGACGCACCTTTTCAGGCTTTCTCGCTCCTGGCTCACATTTTCTGTTGCCAAGCCGCGCACGACCCATGCTGCCAGTTCAGTGCTGCGAAGACCGGTGGAGAAAAACAGGCTTGGTGAGAGAGGCTCAAGTTCGACGCATGAAAGTCAAATTGTCGAGTTGCCTCCTGTGGATCTGCCCAACTGGCACGTCAAGGGCGAAACTCTCACCCTGACCTCGACACGAATGAATGTTTGTCCGACGGCAGACAAAACTTGCACGGCCCTGTATTGATTCTTTTATCTTGAACGCGAAACAAATGGAAAAGGGGGAACAAAAATGTCCCTGTACACGACCCCCCCGCTCTCCAAAACTGATCCCAGGCCGACCGGGATAACCAACTTCAAAAACGTACGGTTGCTCTCGTCTCTCGCTCCCTTCCACGCTCGTATATACTTGTCCACGTCGCCGTAACCCATGCGCAGTCATCACTGGAACGCAAACTCGGCCGACGACCGTGCCGGCACGTACGTGAGGTCGAGGCGCTGGAACCTACACACCATCCGCGCGTCAAAAAGTCTGCTGCGAGCAAGAAACGTGTCCGGCGAACTTACTTTTCGCTGTTCGGGTGGTAGTAAAACCCGCCAATACGCGCATTCACCACATCGACGCAAATGAAATAGAACCCGTCAAACGACGCGCCCTCGACCTGATCGACGCGATGGTCAGGCACCATGAACAGTTCCTTCCACCGCATAAACACGCGCGTCTGGTTGCGGAATGTATACGGCGCGTCGTCCTCGCTCATGAGAATCTCGTCGGCTTCCTCGGCAAACCCCTCGAATTCCCTCTGTTGCGCAGGAACGGGACGTGAGTCGTCACGGTCGCGCGTGGGACGCGATGAAATACTGGGCATGCGTACCCAGTGCGCGTAATCGTTTTCCGGGTCGGACCCCCACTTGCGCGTCCAAAACGCATCGCGGTCCGCCACGACCTCGGCCTCAAAGTAGGTCACGAGCTGCGGGACCGCGTAGGTGAGCCCGTCGATCGTCAGGAACCCGCACAGCGTGTTGTGCGCGAGGTCGACGCTCTATACGCGCATCAGGAGGGGGTCAGGGACGCGCGAACGGGAGCGGGCGGACAGCCGCAGCGGCGTGCGAGCAATACTTCTTTACCTGGACAGTGACGCGCACTGCGTACGCCGACTTTTGGCTGTGCTGCGTGCCGGCAAACACGGCGCCGGGGTGCAGGCAAAAGTACTTGGGCTCGCAGTCGGGCAGACGCGACCGCGTGAGGGTCGCGAGCGCGCGGGCGCGCAGGTCGATGGGTGCTGGTCCTGTTGCTGTTGTTGCTGGCGGGTCGTTGCAATCGGTGTCGTCGTCGTCATCGTGCGGATGATGCGTAGGTGTCACGGTGTAGGCGTCGGCGGCGGGCGCAGCTACTGCCCATTGAGCTGGGTCGAGCGGCAGGCCGTCGATGCCAACCGTGATGGCCGGCGGTTTCGTAAAAACCGGTGACACTGGCGGGGCCGCTTGTCGCTCAGCCGCGGCCGCGACGCGTGAGGCTAGCGAGAGCAGTGGGGCCGCAACACGGGA
>GG745339.1:1071277-1090363 GCA_000151295.1 Allomyces macrogynus ATCC 38327 | reverse complement strand
CGAGCTGCGCGGGCATCGTTGCTGAGTCGGTCAAGGCGCCGTTGTCGGGTTCCGATGCTGCTGCTGCTGCTGCTGCTGCTACTGCTGCTGATGCTGCACGGGCGGGTGAGCGGGCGGGCGGGCGGGCGGGCGGGCGGGCGGGCTGACCGTGCAGCAGGACTGGACTGGCGACGACGACGAGGTGGAGCAGAGACAAGTTCTTGAGCGGGAGAGGGAGCTTTAGGCGATGGGTAGGCGGGCCGACCTGGTCGAACGACGGCCGAGACAGGAGGCGGCCGCGGCTGTGGCGCAGCGCGACCACATGGTTGCAGCACGCTGGACGCGTGAGACATCGCGAGACAAACCTGCAGGTTCGCGCCTCGATGGCGTGATTTGCACGGTGCCACCACCTCACCCGATCTGGACATGTGTCGTGATGGCCGTCTCCCGATGCTCACCGACTCACCACGCGACCATCCTACAGAACATGGATCTCTTCTGGTACCCGCGCGCCAACGGCCACGGCCTATGCAGTCCACCCCGTCTCATCGCGTCCCGTCCCATCTCGTCAACCGCGGGCAGGCGACCGCGCTTTCCCCGCTATTCGCCCACCCACCCTCGAAGTTTCCCCTCCCTTCTCTCTCTCTCCAATTAGTCTCCCTCTTCTTTCCCCATCGCGGGCGCCACCGCCGCGACCGGCGCCGGTGCCGTCACTGGCGACTCCATGCGTCTTGCCGGCGACACGGTCCGCCCACGGTTCCGCCCCACCGCGTTCGGTGACACTGTGCGTGTGCGTCCCCTCCCACTCACATCGCGCGGCACCGGCGGCGCGTGCGGCGCCACCGGCACACTCTCGATCTGCAGCAAGACCGGCGACGAGATCGACCGCACGCGTGCCTCGCGCACCGCCTTGATAACCCCATTCCCTTCGTCGGGCGTGAGCGGCGCACTGCCCAGCACCTCGGCCACCGGTAAAGGTGGCGGCGGGAGCGGGCGCAACGCGCCGATCGGGAACGCCGTCTGCACGGGAGTCGATAGCGCCATTGCGCCGACGACGTGCACCGCGCGCCCTTGGAACTGCGGCAGTGCTGTGCTCCCGCCGCCTACGTCGATGGTCAGGTCCCGCTTGAGGGTGCGCAACGAGCCGAGCTTGGACGCGCCAGATGTGGCCACCGAGTATAACGACTTGCCTTCGGTCGCGACACGCCGCAGCGACGGCGCGTGCGGTTCCGCCACCACCGGCTGCAGTGCCGCGACGCACTTGGCGATCGCCGACCGGAAGCTCGCCAGGTCCTTGGCACGGTCAAACTCGAGGACCACCCACGCGTACGCGCGCGACCCGATCCCGACACCCAGCGGTTCGTCGAGCGGCGCGAGCGAGACGATTAGGTGCAGTTCCGTGTCCGGGAACCCGGCCATCGTGGTGGCGGGTTTCACGGGCGGATCTACGGATTTCGCCCACCGGTGCTCGCCGAGCCACTCGAGTGCTGGGGACCCGGGGACGGTCATCGCCGCGAGTCGACGTAACGCGATTAGTTGCCGCACGCTCAAGTCCCCCTTGGCCGCCGCATCGTCGTTGCGGGTGGCGGTAAATGATAGACCCGCGGCGCGCGGCTTGCAGATCAATACCGTGTCGGACATGAGCACGGCAACACGGTCGACCAGGTGACTGGCTCCGCGCTGCGGTGGGGCCGGGACCGCCAGTGCCCCCGGGTTCAATACGACCCAAGGCTGCGCGAGCCGCACGCGCTGGACGTTACCGGTGCAAACGAGCTGTCGCTGCAAGTTGGCGGGTAACGCGCGCGCGCGCAGGACCGCCGTGACGCGGCGGTCCACCGACAGGCCCGGTAACTCGAGGTCGGTCTCAAGGTCGCTGCTGAGCGCGGTGCCGGTCGCACGCGGCAAGTCGAGTCGCGCAAGCATGTCGACGAGCCGGCGCTGCTGCTCAGCGTGCCGTCGCGACTCGTTGACGCGGTCGACGATGCGTTCCATGGATTCGAGCGATTTCTCGAGCAGCGCGTGGTCGGCGTGGTCGGTGCTGGTAGAGCGTAGAATTTCTTTGATCATGATCGGGTACTTGCAGAGTCGTTGGATGGGCTTGAGCAGAAACGAGGCCAGGTTCATGCCGCCGCACGCCGGCCGGGAGGCCGTTTTAGCGAGGAATTTGGCGACGGCGGGGCGGGCCGAGGTGAGCGTATCAAGAAACGCAAGGGCCTCGGGGTAGTTGTTGCCGTAGATCGAGTAGCACTTGAAGTATTGCGGCTTGAGATTGGGAGCGGGATTAGTTTTCGTGACCACGGTCTAGCGACAGCACCACCGTTCCCAGGAAAGTACCAAAAACGAACCAGGATGGAAAACAGCGTGCCGAAGTTGGCAATCACGCATCGCTGCTTGACGCGTTCCTTGGACAACAGATCGAGCAGCTCCTCGTGAATCGGCAGCAGCTGTTCGAGATTGGCAAAGAGCACGACGAGCTCCTTTGGCGTCACGAGGCCGCGCTCTACCAGTGGCGTCATGTAAGCCTATGTCGCCTGGGCGTTCAGCTCAGTTGTCTGGAGCGTCGCGCGGTCGCGTCGCAGCGACGTGACGCGCTCAGTCATCTCTGGAGCAGCTCGGACCAACACACGTACCCGCTTCATGAGCCGCAGGTCAAGAACATAATCCATTTCCGTAACAATGACCTCGTAAATGATTTTCTGCCGGTGCACTTCGGACGGCGACAGGTGCGCGACGTCGACGGCCTCGTCGGCACGGTCGGGCCCATCGAGCACACACCACCGCTGCGCAAACCACGCTGGGTCGCGCGTCGCCGCGGGCGGGCGATGGTCGAGCAAATCATCGTCGTCATTCTCGGCCTGGCCGTGTCGGTGGTCGCTCGCGTCGACGTTCTGGCTCACGTCGCCGCTACTATCACGGCGCGGACCGAGCCCAAACTGCGACGCTGACTTGGCGAGGCCCGACTTGATCTTGCGCAAGAACCCACGCGACGACGAATTTGCTTCCAAGTCGTTCTCGCTCGTGCGCTCGCTGCCGCGCCGCGGGCGCGTCGGGACCGTGACGTGCAATCCGTCGTCGTCGCTGGCCGTGTCGGGCGCGTCGACGTGCCGTAGTCGCGACGGGTTCCTTGCGGCGTGAGCGTCGTTGGGCGTGTCTTCGTTACTGGAGTTGCTACCACCGCGCTCGTGGTGACTGCGGAACGGCGCAAACAGGCGGTGCGCGAGAACCGACTCAGACGCCGAGCGCTTGAGCGGGGACGGGTCCATTGCGGGCGGTTTGTCGGCGTCTTGCAGGGGTGCCTGTGCGGTGCTTGCCGTCGAATGGTCGTGGATGATCGTCGTCGTGTGGTTGTGGTCGTCGTGTGGTTGTGGTCGTCACCGTTTGATCTCCTTCGTCGAGGTGTGTTCTCCCCCCAAAAGTGACTCTGCCCAAAGGAACGTAACCGCCTTTTGTGCGTGATCACTCTTTTGTCGGCCCCTTCCTGACTGCAACCCGCCCGCTCTCGTCTCCTCTTTGCCGTTTTGTCTGCCACCATGCCGCCGCTGTTCTGTCCGCGTCCGCGACTCTTGTCGACCTCGACTCTTCGCTTCTTTACGCCGCTGCGACTTGCTGCATTGCATTCTGCAACCCCGATTCGACTTGCACGACCCATCTCGACGGCTGCCGACCAACCGGCAGCCGTTTCCGACTTGACCAGCACTTGCACAGCCATGCCCACCCCGGGGCCCTCCTCGAGCGCGATGCCGACGCCTGCTGCCGCGGCTGCTGCGACCGCGTCAACCGCACTCGCCGCCACGCTCACGACGCCTCGCTACCTCGTGATTCTCGGTAATTACCTCCCACCTGCCGCCCCCCCAGATCGTGCGCTCATATCATCCTGCCACGCTCAACTAGACCTCAACGGGTGCCTCCTCGCGCGCCCGAGCCGCGAAGAGCAAAAGTCCGCGCGCGAGTCGCCGTTTGAATTGCCGCCGCGGCTCGCGACCGTCAAGAAAAAGCCCGTCTACGTGCGCCCGCACGCATCCGAATTCGCCAAGTTTGCGCTGTGCATGCCCAACGTGGATGTTGCCGTGTGGACGTCGGCGATGCCCGATAACGCCGCGCGGCTCGCGGAACTGGCGCTCGGAAAACCGGTGCTCGACCAGTTGCTATTTCTGTGGGGGCGCGATATGTGCACCCTGGATGCGACGGGGGACTCGCCGTGGGCCACGGTCAAGGTGCGCTTTTGCAGCTCTTCTTCGGTGTGGATGTGGTGGAAATCTGATGCTGAACGACTTCTAGGACCTGCGCAAAGTCTACGCCGCCTACCCGCACTACTCGCCCTCCACGACCCTGATCGTCGAGGACTCGCTCTTCAAGTGCCGGCTCAACCCAGACAACGCCCTGCTTGTCCCCTCGTGGGACCTCGCGGGCACACACGTCCCGCCGCTCGACGATCACACGCTGCTCGATCTCGGCGCCTACCTGCGCCTGCTCTCGCGCGCGTGCCCGACGGACGTGCGCGCCTGGATCAAGGCGCAGCCGCTGACCGTCGCCCAGCCCGACCGGCTCATCATTAACCCGGTCTGGAAATTTGCCAAGAGTGAGGATGGCGGGGTGGATGGGTTGGCGGGCATGGTCGCGGACATGTCGCTGTCGTCTTCGTGGATCGATTTGGCGCTGGATGAGCCGAAGTTGGATGGGGATGACGAGGATGCCAAGATTGCGATAGAGAAGAAGAGGGTCGAGGTGGAGGAGAAAGGGAAGAGCGCGGCGGAGAAGAAGCCAGCGGGCGAGGTGCCGGCTGCAGATAAGACGGCGGGCGCGCCGAGTGCGAGCAGGTAGAGCGAGACGGAGTGTCGGTTGGGTGTATGTGCTGGCTGGGATCCGAAGGGGTCAAGGCCAAGAGGATGAAATGAGTACAGCAATCCATTGACTGACTGACGAAGGATGGTTGGCACAAAATAGCAGTTTGTATTCCAAAACCGAGACTGTCCAATATCTTTGCCACATCCCCAGCACAACGGCGGCTAAATGTCGTCGACGCGCTGCTTGATGTCGCGCTTGATCGTGTTGATACACTTGCGCATGTGCGTGAAGGCATGCTTGGGCATCGACGTCGAGCGCCGCATAGAGTGCCAGGCAAGGTGTCCCATAATTGAAATCGAATGTATCCAGTTCCCAGTCTGTATAGGCCCCACGTGGAGAAGAGAAACCGAGAGCATTCGACCCACCCTGCGATACGGCGCACGCTTCAACGGATTCTCGAGAAACTCACACGCGCGGAACATGTCGTTGAGCGACCACCGCGCGCTGCGACTGGATCGCGGCACCTTGCGTGCGGCTCGGGTTGGCCAGGGCCACGCCGGCCGTGCGCACCGTCGTCCTTGCCACCGCGGCGATGCTGCTCTTCTTGCTCGCCTCGGCCGCCCGTTTTGTAAACATGTCCACTTTCGCAAGCATGTCCACCTTGCTTGCCCGTGCTGGTGGGTCAAACGGCGCCGGCTCGACGCGCATCTGCGGCTCCTTCAGCAAGTTTTTGCGCATGTGCTCGCCCGGCTCGGCGAGCCTGTGCGACTTTTGGAGATACGTGTGCAGCAGCGACACGGTCTTCCACTACGTGTAGAGCACCTGCAGGTCTGCGACGCTCGCGCCGTCGAGCGGGACCCGCAGCTTGTTTTGTATCACGTCCAGGTCCACAACAACGGCGCCGAGACTTGGCGCTTGCTGGCGCGCCCCGAGCCAGTGCGACACTATAGTGCCTGCTTGATCGTGTCAATGTTGCAGGGGCTGCCGAGGATCGCATGGTGTTGGTTGTTGGCGTGAAGAAACGCTGAGCTGATGAATCAGAAAGCCGTACGTGCCTGGCCAAAATGTGTGTAACGTGGTTTGTCAGCACATTTGTGACCGGACTTGGCATCAAAGTGCAATCAATCTCTTTGCAATCGTCGTCGCCAGGACCAAGGCACCCTCTCTGAGCACGGTGGAGGAGAGCATGGCTGTCTGGATCAAGAACGCGCTCATGTTCGTGCTTCTAGACAAGAGTGCCGAACGGTGGCCAAGCGTAGAGACAGACCGAGTACACGGAACCATTACACAGACACTGCCACTTAAAAAAAAAAAAAAAGAAAATTATGGCACAGATGCGACCGAGCGAGCTGCCGGTCGCCTAAATCTGCAAGACGCGCGAGGCAATGTCGCGCTGAGCGTCAAGACGCACTTTGTGCAAATGCGTGTAGGCACTCTCGGGCATGTCCACGTCTCGTGCGGCATAGAGCGTCTGGTATGAGAGCGTATCCTACCAACGACATTCAACAGCGAGGCGATCAGAAACGGCCAGATTGAGCAGTTGCCCGCGCGTGTGCTCAACAAACCCTCGCGCACAACAATGAATGGAAATACACCTTGCGATACGGCGCGTTCTTGGGCGGGTTCTTGGGCATGTCGCACGCGCGGACAATGTCGTTGAGCGAAATCAGTCGCCGAGACTGGATCGCGGCCACCTGGTCCGGAGTTGGGTTTGCGAGCGCAACGTCGGCCACTGAGTCGACGCGATGGTACCGGCCCTTGCCCGACCCACGCCGCGTCGACGTCACTGTGGTCGCGGTCTGCGGCGGGTCCACGTGCATGTGCTTGTCCTTGAGCAAGACGTTGAGCATGTGCTCGCCCGGCTCGGCGAGCCTCAGAGTTTCTGGATGTGAATGTGCAGCAGCGACGCGGTCTTCCACTACGTGTAGAGCACTTGCAAGTCGGCAATCTGCGCGCCCACAAGCGGGATCCGCAATTTGTTTTGAATCACTTCCAGGTCGGCGATCCTGCCGTGGAAGAGCAGCCGCGCCTGTTCTTGCCTGAGAAATGTGCGCACGGACATTGGCAGGTTCTCAGCCCAATCGAGCGACGCGATGAGATCGGAAGTGAACGCGTCGCACGCACCTTCCACGGCTGCGCGTGGATGTCGCCGAGCAGGACATAGAAGACCGACTTGACGACGTGCGGGCGCGGCTCGAGCGTGACGGGGACTGCGTGCCGGTCAGCCAGCTGGATTCTGCTGCCAAACGCGGATCGACGCACGGCACCGCGCGTTTCGTCGGGCAAAACGGCGTGACGGCCGGCATGGCCGTCCAGTTGGCGTCCAAATCGAGCGCGCGGCAAAGTCGGGATCTTGGCGTGGCCCTCGAGGTCGATGGCCACGTTCTCGGCCGCCATGCACCGGCGCACCATCAGCCTGGCGATCTCGGGAGTGTTCACCATAAACAGCTGGAACGGCGGCCGCCGCGTGCGCTGATGCGGCACCTGCACGACGTGCAGGTTGATGTTGGTCGTCGGGTCGAGCGCCGTGCTCGTAAAACACACATCGAGCAGGACCGGATACCCCTTGGCGTCGGTCTTGACCTGTGACATCGGTGCCAGGTCCCTTGGCGTGAGTTGCAGGTCTTCGAGCTCCAATTACTCGATGACCATGGCGTGCTCGTGGTCTTCGTCGTCGCCAAGCTCGTCCTCTTCATAATCGCTTGCACGCTCCCGGCGGTTCAGGACTTGTGAGCTTGCGCTCGAGCAGCGTGCTTGGGTCAATCGGTTTCGACAGCCCCTCCTTGATTTGCTCGTCGGACGGCATCTCGATGCCCTTGGACGGCACCTCCATGAGTTTGCGCATCTTGCGCATGCTCTGCTATTCGTCAATTTCGCGCAACCGGTCGAAACGAGCGCGACTGCTTACTTGCCGAGAATCTTTGTCGTTTCAAAGAAGCCGCTCTTCTTACCTGAGGCGTAAAATCTATTGGCGGGCACGGGAGAGCGTGTGCAGCGAGCTTCCGGTATGTCTTTCCGGTCGTTTGTGTCAGTTTTTGTTTGCACCGAAACGGCTGGCGAGAATAAACCGCCGCGTGCAGTATGCACCCCCAACCACGGTACGAGCGGCCTTTGTCCATGGTGTAGGCGAGTCGACAAGAAGGTGCCAGCGCTTGTCGAGTGCATCGCTGACCTGAAAGATCGGTTTCTTGAAGCTGTACTGGTGATCCATGGCCGCTCCAGCAGCGCGATCCACGGCCTCACAAGACCAAAAGCTGGCGGGCAGGTACGGTGCGCCAGCGGCCGTTGGGTAGCTCATTGTCGCTGGTTGGTTGCCGGTGGAGCAAGGATCGCCCTCGAGCACAAGCATCCGCAGGGTGGCCGTTGGTCGTCTGAGCATCAAACGTGATCGCGCCATTGATGCTGGACCTTGACTCCTGCAAGTCACTGCGTCGGTACTTACGAGCATCAGCTCACAGCACAACATGGATGCGACTGATGACCACCAACTTGCTGCAACGCAACAGTCTCCTTTGGTTGAGCACGGAAGACCAGCCGAATTCGGAATCGCGACGGTGCCATGGTGAACTCAGCGATTTGACCGGCCGCATCGACAAGCGCCAAGTCCGACCGGCTGTCTTGGCGTAGCGGCTACCTGTACTTAAAGTAAATATTGTACTCTCGCGGAAAGACGAGCAATGGACGCTCAAATTGATCAATTTCTTGGTCCTGCAACAAGACCTGTCGCGAGGCACGACGGATGCATCTACACGGTCGAAATCAGTCCATCTGGGCGATGGTTGATTTCTGGGTCCGATGTCCGTACCGACGCTCTCGTGGTGAGTTGACCATGTTTTAATGCCGACGAACTGTTCGACAGGACCAAACGGTCGCGCTCCGATCCATGGACGAGCTCATTTCGGGTTCTGACGCCGAACTGACGCGACCAGAACACGAATTCCATGGCCACCTCGCCAACGTGTTCCACGCCGTGCTCGACCTGGACTAGCTGTTCCTCATTTCGTACGCATGCTCCTCCACCACGTGGTTCCCCGTCGTACTCGCATCCGACACTGATTTCTTGGTGGTGCGGTGGTCGTCCAGATGTGGCTCCGACGGCTACGTCTACCGTTATGTCCGTGTTTGATTCCACTACTCAAGTCGGAAGGTATCCTGATGCTGATGTCTGCCCTCCAGGACGTTGAATCTGACTCCAAGCTCCCGCTCGACCGACTCACTGGCCACGAAGACGCAGTGCATCGTGTGAGTCTCCACCCAAATCAGATCAGCGTCATTCTCTCGGCGGGTTCGCGATCCACAATTTCCGCTCTGTTTGTGCGGCGTGAGCATCACTTTCTGACCCTGTTGCCCGACCGCGCGACTAGCGACGACGGAACCGTCAAGCAATGGGACCTGCGCAAGCCCGTGCGCGACGTGGGCACGCTCGACTTGTTGTGCGTACTCTCTTCTATCCCTCCCCCGCTCGCAATGCCCACGCGCTGACACTCCGATGTCCGCGCGTAGTGTCGCTGTCAACTGCGCCGCATTCCACCCGGATCACCGGCCGTACATTTTCACCGTGTCTGGGTCGGACGGGTGCTTGGCGACATGGGACATGCGCACGGCATTTACATCGCAGGTCGGCGACAGGTCTGCCGTGCCCACCACGCGCCGCAAACGCAAGCGTGCCGACCGCGAGCCGCTAGCGGTTTGAGGTATGTTGCGCTCACGCCAATCACGACGCGGAGGACGGCGCGCTCACTCTGATGTTGGTGCGCAGTACCACGGGCACAAAACACACAATTGGCGCGTTCGCGATGAGCCCCGACGGCGAATCGCTCTTCACGCTCGAAATCCAGTACTCATGTATCTCTTGCCCGCCCTCTCCTTTCCGCATCAACCTGACGCTTCCTCTCCACCTGATCTGGCCCGACCCTCGGATCCGCGACCCCCCCACGCAAACTCGCCACTTACCAGCACCCGTTCCCGGCTCCACGGACCCACGTCCCCACGACCGCACCCGTCCACCTCGGCTTCATCCCCGTCCTATCCGACTCGCGCTTCGGGTTCCACGCGCGCGGGTACCAGCACCACGTCACGCACAAGGCGCCCGCATGGCACCCGACCGGCTCCCTTGTCGCGTCCGGCAGCGACGACTTAGGCTTGTATTTGTGGCGCGTGCTCCCTCTCGACCCTGATACCACCGTGGATGTCCCGCGCGCCGCACACGTCCTGCACGGGTGAACCGCGTCGCGTTCCACCCCGACTGGCCGGTCATGGTTTCGTGCGGGATCGAGTCGCACGTGCTGATGCATTCGCCTGGGTATTTGGGCGGTGAGGGCAAGGGAGAGCCAAAGGGTGTGCCGCCGCCGCGCGTGCAGCGCGCACTGATGGCGAGCAAGGTGGTGGATTGGGAGGGTTGGGTCACGGGCACAGAGGATTTGCAGGTCGCGCTCATGTTTGATCGGTTGCTAGTGCATTCGCATCTGTGCCGTGACGTTGGAGAGGGGGGAGGAGTGATGGCGGTTGGGTGACCGACGATGGTGGGAGCGATGGGGAAAGCGATGAGGAGGAGGAGGAAGGGAGCGGCGGGGGCGCGGGGGAAAGTGACAGTGAGGATGGGAGCGATTTGGAGGACCTATATCATTAGGAAAGGTTTTGTATCTTGAGCACACTGTCGACGACGAGAGGAACGACAGCATTGCGCGTGCGTCCTTCAAACGCCACGATCGAGTATTTCCTGTCCTTCCTCTCCGCTACTTGCTCCAGAAACCACATATGCAGTCGTATTCACACTGTCATCAGTTCCACGCCTTCCACGTCCCGTCCGACGAGCAGGTCACCAAGTAGTCCCCCTGCACGTGGTCAAACTGGCACGCCTGCACAGCATCGCGGTGGCCCGTCAAGTCGCGGCGCGTGCCGTCGCGCGTGTTATATCTAGCAATTACACGGAGAGTGAGTGCGCCATCCTTCTCCACCCCGACTTCGATTGGGTGCACGTACACTTTGCACGTGCCGTCATTACTTGCCGCTGCAATCACGACCCCGCTCATATCCATGGCCACCTTATTGACCGGATGCGGCCCCAGGTCAACCGACACCAGTTCCGCGGCCGCGCGCACGTCCCACACCTTGGCGATGCCGTCGGCGTCGCACGAGACAAAGTGGCCACCCTATGCGATCACGCCGCAAAAAAGAATCAGTGCATGTCGGCGATGCGTGCATTTAGCAATGACCGTACCGCGAGCGCAAACGCAAGCCCATTGATCGCATTCCCGTGCCCGAAAAACGTCTGCGCGCACTGCGCTGACCGCGCGTCCCATGCCGAGACGGTCTTGTCGCCGGAACACGTGAAGAGAAGGTTCGTGAACGGCTGCCAGGCGACATTGTTGACCGAGTCGGAGTGGCCACGGAACGTCTGCCGACATTTGCCACTATCCCTCATTGCAGGTCAGTGGATCGGATCGGTGGAGAGTGGAAAAGAAGTGAGCGTGGCGTACGTCGTCAAGTCCCACAACTTGGCCGTATGGTCCATGGCGCCTGACGCGAGGAACGCGCCCGTGTCGTGGAACTTGCACGACCACACGGGTTGGGTGTGCTCGCGCAGCTTGAGCGTCGCCTGCGCGCGGGTAAAGTCCCAGACCTTGACGGTCATGTCGCCCGACGCGGTCGCGAGGTGAGTGCCTCTATCCGATCGAAAACGCGTCAATTGCGGCCTTGGCGAGACGGTGCATGCCGGTGGAGGAACGTACTGCGGGTGGAAATCCACGTCCGAGATCCAATCATGGTGGCCCTCGCCCGTCATCAGCAAATCGCCCGTCGGGAAATTCCAGAGTTTCCAGGTATGGTCATCGGAGACGGTCGCGAGCACGAGTTTCCTTGGGTGGAACGCGATTCTAACACGCAAACGCCACCATCAGTCGGAAAAAAAAATTGAGGTCGTGCCCAACAATCCCTACGTACGCGCTCACCGCCAAATCGTGCGCCTTGGCCGTAACCACCTCGCGCAACCCCGCGACCCGCACCGGCTGCATCGCCGCGCCTGCGCCACTCGCATGCGGGTTCGGCCGATCGTGCGCTGGCAACTCGTTGACACGTGTGCGTTTCTTTTTCGGCAATGCCGGCGGTGCGGCCGCGGTTGGCAGCACACCGCCACTGTCCGGCGACGCGCGCGCCAGTCGACCCCCCGCCCCGTTCGGCCGCCGTGCACCGTTCCTCGGTGCGACCGGCGCCATCGGGACAGGAATCCGACTCGCCACCGCGGTTTCCTCGGGACCGGGACTCGCGGGCGCACTTTGCGCAAGACTCGCGTGAAACTTGGCCGCCCACTTATCCCGATCCAATTTCGCGACTGCGCGGTCCTTGACGGCCACTTCCAATTTCGCATTCGCGGCCCGTGCCGCCGCATCCAATTCCTCGACCCGTTGGGCGAGCCGCTTAACGTCGTTCTGCAAACGGGACTTTTCCTGCGCGGTGCGCGAATGGTGCATCCGGAAAAAGTCGCGGTCCTTGCGCACCTTGTCGTGCCGCGCCTGGACGGCGTCGGCAACGGCTTTCACCGCATCGAGTTCGGCGCGCAGGACGCGCACGGTTTCCTCGAGCGCGGCCGTCTTGTGGTAGATGTCGGGGACCGGGGAGAGGTCTTCCGGTGCGAGGCGGCCGGATTGGGCCAGGTCGTACCATTCGTTCTGGAGGGGGTGGAAGGAGGGTGAGATGGGTGGGGCGCGGGAGGTTGGTGGAGAAGGGGATGGGTGTGGACCTGGAACACGTCGAGTGTCTGGAACATGCCCTTGGCGACGAGGAAGTTGCGAATAAAGTCGTCGACGACCTCGGGCCGTTGCTCGAGTGTTGGGCCCGTGTCGTCGTCGGCAGCGGCCGCGGCGGCATTGCCCGCCGCGTCGAGCGCCGTCTCAGCCGCATGCGACTTTTCCAATCCTACCCCACCCAACCCATCCGTCAGTCCCCATCCCTTCATCTACCCATCTCAAAGCAAACACGCACGGCTCAACAACGCGCGCTGCTGCATCCGGCGAATCGCCTCCTCGAGATCCTCATTCTCGCGATCATCCCCATCCACCTCCCCACCGACGCCAGTGAGGCTGGGCGCCGACGCTGATGACGACGAGCCGAGCATGAGCCGCTCGAGCTGCAGTTGCGCGAGGTCCAGGTCGTCGGTACTGCCCACTTCGATATCATCGCCGTCCGAGTCGGCAACGGCGGCCCAGGTCGCGGCCTTGGGGAGGGTCGGTAAGGCATTGCCGCCGGGGACGGATATGGATGGACGCTTGCCCTCGGCGGTTAGCGCGGCGGGCGGGTCGGCAGGCGCAGCGGCGGCCATGGTTGCTGATTATTGGTGGGACTGGTCGGAGTGCGGGTAGTTGCAGGCCTGTTGCAGGGATGTGATAGTGGTTATCGACAGCGGCCTTTCGTTGACGATGTTGTGCTGTTTTGCTTGGGAAATGTGCAGTGATCGGCGTGGGCGAGACGCGACATCGGCCCCGCGTTCGAACCCCACGCGCGCGACGCGCATCGACTCTCAAACGACGCGAGCAACAACGACGACGACGACCACAAGCCAAGACGCACAAACCACAGATGCATTTGCTCTCCCGGGAAGCCAAGCGCCGCCGCCGTCCGGGACCCAACCAATCAACGACCCACCAAACCCAACAAACGGAACCGAGCCCAATTAAAACGGCCGAGGAGTGCGGAATGAGGAGGAAAAGATCAGTGCCAACAAAAGCAGCCGGGTCTAAGAAAAGAAAAAGGAAACAGAAACAGAAACGGAAACGGAAACCAAACTCTTCACGACTTGATGCACGACCCGACCACCGGCCCGGGCGCGCACGGCGCCTCCTCGACGGCCACACTCGCCGCCGAGTCTGCGCGCGGTGCCGCCGCCGGTGCCGGCGCTGCTGGTGCCGGTGCTTCTGCCGGCGCCTTGCGGTTATGCTGCATGTGCGACTGGACCAAATGCCCGGCAGCGAGCGCCGCCAACAACGACAGTTCCCCGGCGAGGACCGCGGCCGCAATCAGTCGCGCGAGCCGCTGCGCGTTGGCACCGGGGGTCGTCGGGTGCGGTCCGCGTACACCCAAGAGATCCAGCATCGCGGCCTGCGGCGCGAGCCCCGTGCCGCCCCCAACGGTGCCGACCTCGATACACGGCATCGTGACGGACATGAGCAAATCCGGATCCTCCGGGTTACCCACGGGTTCCATGAGCGTGATACACTGCGACGACTCGACGTTCTGTGCCGGGTCCTGCCCCGTCGCGAGGTACACAGCGGTCAAAATATTCGCCGCGTGCGCGTTGAACCCGCCAACCGACCCGGCCATGGCCGACCCGACGAGGTTCTTCTTGACATTCACGCCGACGATCGCGGCGGTGGTCGTCTTGAGCACCTTGCGCACGGTCTCGGCATTCACGCGGCAACTCGCAACAACCGACTTGCCGCGCCCTTCAATCCAGTTAATCGCTGCGGGCTTCTTGTCGGTACAGTAGTTCCCGGACAACGCGACGACGTGCATGGTCGGGAACCGCGACTTGAGCTGCGCGAGCGCGGCCTCGCACCCTTTGGAAATCATGTTCATGCCCATGGCGTCGCCCGTGACCGTGGCGAACCGCACATAGACCAGCCGGCCGGCAACGGCCACCTGGACACGCTGCAACCGCGCGAACCGCGACGTCGCATCGAACGCGGCCTTGAGTTCAGCAAACCCGTCGACCGATTCACAGAACCGGCGGCACGTTGCGGCCTCCTTCATATCCGGGAACTCGAGGCAGGGTCCACGCGTCATTCCGTCGCGCACCAACTCCGTCTCGGCGCCACCGGACACCGTGATCGCCTTACACCCGCGCGAGGCCGACGCGACCAGGCACCCTTCCGTCGTGGCCATCGGGATATAGACCAATTCCCCGTCCACCTGGTACGGCCCGGCCAGCCCGACGGGCAGCGGCACGTACCCGACCACGTTCTCGCAGCAGGCGCCAAGGACCTGGTCGTACCGGTACGAGGCCATGGGCAAGGCAGAGTCGGCGAGGGATTTCGCGCGCGGGACGATGTGGTCGGCGGCGAGCCGGCGCACGCGCACGGCGCGTTCAAAGTCCTTGTTGAGTTTCACTTCGAGCGCGTGGAACGGCACTTTCCCGGCAGCAACGAGCGCCGCGAGGTCCGTGTCGGACAGCGAGGCCAGGTCGGTCGTGGCCACGTCGATCTTGGGGGCCGCCAAAGGCTTGGGTGCGGGGGCAGCAGTGGGAACTACGGCATGCGGGACGGATGCCGCCGGCGCGGCAGCCGCCGGGGTGGCCTTCTCGACCACCTCGGCGGTCTTCTCCTTGTTGCGCACCATCTGCACCGCCTGCATCGCAATTGATACGACGAGCAGCGCCGGAACGAGCCACTCGGACTTGCCCTCCCCAATCTGCTCAACCGCCGAGGGCGTGCCCACCCCAGCCGTCGCCGGCGCGACGTGCAAGACCGTGACGGGCGGGAGCACCGTGACCGCAATCTCTTCGTCAACCGCCTTCCGCACAGCGTGAACCATAGCGCGCACGTGCGGTGCCGCCACATCAACAGGCTGAGTGCGCGGGATCAGCTCGAACATGGACCGCGGCGCCGCGAGCGCAGCGGCCGGGTCCGTCGACGCCTGTGCGAGAACAGCGGCGGGGGTCGCGGCGGGTGCGAACGGCTTGGTGATGGGCGCCGGAGCGAAACCCGACAGGCCCAAAAGGCCCCACACGTGCACGCCGACAACCGCGACGAGCAGCGCGAGTTTCATCGACGAGACGAGCGACGCCGACGCGGTGGCGGGCAGCGCCGACAGACCCGCCGCTGCGCCAGTCGACCCAGCAACAGTGGCAGTGCGCAGCTTGGCGGGGGACTTGGCCTCGACCAACTTGGCGCGGCGCGACTCGAGCCGCAGGGCGACGACGGCGATAAAGAACGAGAACATGAAGACACCGTCCAGGGCCAAAATCAGGGCGGCGAGCGAGCAGAATTCGGCGAGCCCGCGAACACCCGAGACGGCGCCGACGCACAGAACGGCAATCTCCGTGACGAGGTCCTTGACGAGCGACGGACCCACAGCGGCGACGCCCGCACGCACCTTGGCGACAACGGGCCGCGAGACAGCACCCGAGTTGACCTCATCCTCAGCGGGCGTCGACGACGATGCGAGCATGATGGCTTTGGCAAGCAAATACGGCCGCTCAAACCCGACCGTGATCACCAAAAACGGCGTGGCCTCGAGCAACATGACCAGGGACAGCGGAATCCGCAACATCCGCGTCACGGCCACCGCGGCCACTAACGCCAAAGCGCCGTGCGCCATGACTGCCGCGGCCAACGAAAACTTGGACCCGAGCTTGCGCATGTTGTAGACGAGGTACCCGAGCGTCGCGTGCATCATGACGTACGCGGCCACGACCACCACCACATCCGCGGGTTCCGCGAGCGCAACCAGCGCCGCAATCGTACTCACGACCGAACTGAGCGTCCACGCCGTGGGCGTCGCCGGGTGCGCGGCGCGTTCCGCAACCCAGTCGCCACGCGCCTGCATTTTCGCGACCTGGTCGGCCCAGGCGAACGCACGCGCGCGTGCTTCTGCGTCGGTCCCGTCCAGAGCGACGCCGAGGTACGCGCCGCCGGCGGACCGGACGGCGCCCGACGGGGAGGTCGTCACGTCAGCGAGGAGCGCAGCGTGCGGCGCGAGCGTCGCTCCCGGGTTGGTGTCGGCAGCGAGCGAGGCGAGGTCGTGCTTCCACGCGGCGAGCGGGGAGACGGGCGCGACGCACGCCTTGCCGTCCGTGCGCAGGCACAGGTTGCCCCAATCAGCGTCGTCGCGCGTCAAGACATTCTCGAGGTCGGCGAGAGCCGCAAGGGCGGGTGCAGCGTCCGCGTCAAACGGCGCTGCGGCGGGGCGCACGAGAACCGGGACGAGGACAGCGGCGTTTCCACTCTTGGCGGACCCCGGCACGGTCGTGGGCGTGAGCGTCGGACTGAGCGCGTGCGGCGCCAGATTCAAAAACTGCGGCCCACCACCCGGCAAAACGCGGCCGAGCGCGAGAATGGCGAGCGCAGCAACGAACGCCGTGGCGACGAGCGTCTCGGCGGGACGGCGCGCGCAGGCCGCGGCGAGACGCACGAGTGGGCGGCGCACGGCGGCGTTGACCGAGGACGTGGGCATTGTGAAGGTGCGCGGCGGAGGCGGATTCGAAGCGGGAGTCTGGGGGATGGCGGACAGCGACGGCGCCGTCGAGCGGTCAGCAAAGCGGGCATATGTGCGCGCATGCAGGCATGCAGTCCATTCCCATCCATCGTCCCACACGGCCCACGCGGGCCGGGATCAGCACGGGCGATCGTCGTGCCTGTAACAGGTGCACGTACACAACCGCGGATAGGGCGTGCAAGCGACGAGTCGACGAAGGCGAGCAAACGAGCGAGCGAGCGGGCGCGCCGTTGGCAGCAGCGGCGGCGTGATCCGACGCGGTGAGTGTGCGCGGCAGTGAAGTTGGGCGGGTGGACAAGCGAGCGAGCAAGTGGGCGAGCCGGGGCAGTCGAGGTCGAGCAGGAGAGCGCGCGTGTGGAAGGGGTCGCGCGCACCGGTGCCTTGTCGAGCGGTGGGTGGGCAACGGCAAACGGCGACGGCACACGGCGACGGCGGACGAACAGCGACTCTGTGGGGGTGGGGGTGGTCGACACCAGCCAGGTCGGATTTGGCCGCTGTGCGAGCAAAATCTTGCTGCTGATGACTTTGACCTCTTTGGCAGGCGAAATCAAGTGCAGTTCGGCGCCGCTCGGCAACTGCGTTTGCACGTGATGTGACCCACTTGAAATGCAATCTTGGGATTGCTGCTCGCGATCCGACGATCCTGCATTCCCATTAACCCTCCATCACACATCGGGGACCTGTGCGACACCATCTTTGATCGTGGAACCCGCCGTGCCACCATCGCACGACTGTCGTCCACCGCCGCGCCACCATCGCATGACGGTCGTCCACCGCCGCGCCGACGTGCTCACGACATCGTCTCCGCTCGAAGCGCAACCGCTCGCAATGGTGTCTTGATCGCGACACGCTCGCTGCTACCACGCGCATGCCCGGCGCTGACTTCCGGTCTGCGCGCACGGACGTGCCCGACGCGTTCTCCTCCCGCTCCACGGACCCATAAACACGACGACAGCACGGACGATTGTGATTTCACCTCACTTCCACTCCTCCCTCTTCTCTCTCTCCCTTTCCGCCTACATCGGCGCCACGCCTCCTGCTGCTCCCGCTCCTCCATTCCCATCCCCTCCTCTCTCTCCCCCTTCCTCCCCTCTCCCTTCCCCACCCTGCTGCATCGCAGCCTGCGCCTGCTGTGCGGCCTGTGCGGCCCTGGCCTGCTGCGCATGATACTCCCTCAGTTCTGCGGCCCGGCGCTCCAAATTCCGTGCCTTTTCGCGGTGCTTCTTCTCACGGTAATACTTGAGCCCGCACGCATTGCACAGCGTCCGGTCCCCGAGGGGTCCACGGCGCCACTCGGGCGAACTCGTGACCCCGCACCGCGCACACGCCGCGGGCGCCGGCAACGTCGCGGTCCGCTTGGTCGCACTCGGTGGGGTCTCACCCGTCGACCGCTTCTTGCGCGCGCGGGCGCCAGCGGGAATGGCGGGACCCGCAGCGGGAGGTGGTGGTGGTGGCGGTGGGGAGTGCGCGGACGCGGGCCGTTTCCGGCGCGATGCGGCTGCGGTCGGGTCAGCGGCGGCGAGGTCCGCGGGTGGTGGCGGTCTAAAAGTGTCACTTTTTTTTCGTCAAAAAAGATAATCAACCCTGGAAAAAAAATATTGACGATTCGGGGAAATCAAGACGTGAGTTACAGTGATTAAGAGAAGACTCAAGTTTAATGCTACAGAAAGCAGGAGCGTATAAAGTAGAGATATAATCTTCAATAGACGCAGATAAAAAGATCGATATATATACGTTATACTCGAAGGGGTACATTAGCGAGACAAAAGATGCAATAGGTCAAAGTACATAGAAATGATGAATACTTAATCGATGAAACAAAATGAGTTGTCGTTGCTGCAATGAGGCATTACTATGTCTTGGATGGACAATGAGGAAACGAAGGTAATGAAAGGAAGGTTTAGGTCGAGCGATCGAAGAATTAAGTTGACGCTGTACTATTGGTAGAACTATTTAACCTATAGCTGATGGCACGTACGGATTCGCATAGGTTCAGACGTATCCATGAAGCTTAAAGACACGTACTAAGGGCCCTGAGCCTAGATTTAAAGGTGTTATGGGCATAGTATTTTTCCCAATATTAGACACATTGCATGTTATTAAAGGCCCCGGGGC
>GG745339.1:1030304-1063777 GCA_000151295.1 Allomyces macrogynus ATCC 38327 | reverse complement strand
TTGGTTTCTTTGACACTTGACTCACGGTCCAACCAAGTTTGATCGGTCCAAACTCCAGCCTTCCACGCGCTCACGTCTGCTAATTTGCGCTTCGACTCCCATCCTCGAAACACGTTCGTACCTGTTATCGCCCGCTAGACTCTACACTGCATCCGCATCGATAGCGCGGCAGTCTCAGCGCTTCAGCCCAGCTGACCGTACTTGATCACCGCTACTATCGTGCCGACCAGCCGCAGCTGTGCTAGTTGGGGTCGCTACCCGTACACTGACCCCAATACGCACATGCTAGCATGGCGCGCTCCACACCGACCGTTTCACCTCCTAACCCATCACTACTACTGCGCGCTCTCCCACTTTACTCTCCGGAACTCCTAAACCCGCACCCGGCGCTCTCCCCTCATCCTCTAGCCGCCCCTATGGACTCGTGGCATCCACTTATACTCGATGCCCCATGAGCACTCCTCCCGCTCCGCCCGTCTCGCTAAGACCCGCCGTACGCCGCCCCCGTGTCGATTACACATTGCTCTCCCAGCCGGCTTTCTCTCCCCTCGCCCCCGCAATCGCCCTCTTCGATGTCGCACCGCCCCAACGCCGTGTACAATGTCGCTCGGCACGGTGTGTTTGGACCACCACGACCCCGCCCGAGCGAGCAGCAGCGCATCAACGGCAAGGAAACGGACATGATTACGACAGGAGCAACGAGCGCGACGTGCGCGCTCGCCCCGTACTGCCACCGCTGACTAGGCCCGCGCGCCGATCCAAGGCCGAATACCAGCCGTCCGGCACCAAACCACTCTATTCGCCCCGGACCGTACCGCGTGCGTCGACAAGCCTCGCCGCTACCACGACCGCCTCGTCGCTCTCGTCGGCCTGGCTCTCGCCGACGCAAGCCTCGTCCACGACGCGGTCGGCCGTCACGATTGCCGACCACCTGCAATGGGACTTTGTCCGTCACGATCCGGACCTGACAGCCGCGCTCGCCCTATTCCGTCGCGTCCTCGCTGATCGCGCCGCTGCGCTCCCACTCGGATCGCCGCGGATCGCGCCCGTCCAGGTCCCGCCGCTCGCCGACAAGACCTCCGTGCCTTGGTCTGCTGCGTCGCTCGTACGCGTTGCGCGCCAGCTCGCGCACCGGCTGCTCAAGGCCGAGACGGAATCGAGCGAAGAAGGCGACAACGACGACAATTGGGAACCGACATGGGCCGCGCCGTCGCGTGTATGGTCGCCAATGCCGCCCACGGTTGAAGTCGATTCGGGCACCTGGACCGACGTTGTGCGGCTCTACCAGGAGGCCGTGCAGGTGGCACACCGCGACGTTCGGCGCGCATCAGCACGCGCGCACTCAGCACACGACACGCCGTTGCATACGCTCTCGCGTCACGACCACAACCTGATTCTCTCGGCTCTCCACCGCGTCGACTCGGCCCACAGCGCGCCACCGACCGTCTGGCCCGGTCTTGGCCGCGACGGCGCGCCGTACCGCGCGGCCACCGCCGTCGCCTGGTACCGCCGTATGCAAATGCACCAGATTCGGCTCGCCGCGGGCACCGACGCTGCAGCCATCGTCATTTACCAGCTGACCACCGCGCACAATGACGCGCCGCACGTGCGCGACCTGCTCGCCCGACTCGCGGCCGCAGGGATCAGCGACTCGCCGCTCGACGGTGCCGTGGCTGCAGCTCAACTCGAGCGCGCGGTCCACGCGTACGTGGTCGCGCTCGCACACGGCCACTACCCCGTCGCCGCACTGCACGATGCCTACGCGCACGTTGTCCCCAACCTCGCCCCGGCCGTCTCACGCTCGCCGGCGTTCCTCGAACTGGTCCTGGTCACGGCTACGCAGCACGCCGATACGACAATTCCCGCGCACGACGCTCGAACACTCGTCGCGTTGGTCCTCGACGACCTGCGCGGGCACACGTGGTCGCGCGCGACCTACCACGCGGTCGTCCGATTCCACCTGGCCCTCGCGCGAACCAACCCAGCCGAACGGTTCCTCGTGCCCTATTGGCTCGCGGAAATGAAGGCACGCGGCGTGCCATGGACCACAGCCACGCACAACCTCGAGTTGCAGGACCGCGTCCTGCAAATCGGGCACAGTCCCGGCGACTCGGACGCGTCCGCCCCCGCATCCGGGTACCAACCGCGCGGCGTCGCCAGACTCCTATCCTGGGTCCGCCCGACCCCGCGCGACACCCCCGTGCGCCCATCACGAACCGCGCAGGTAGCTGCCGCACTCAAGGGCGTCCGCGACCACCTGGCCCGAATTCCCGCGCCCGATGCGGACAGTTACGCGATTGCGATTCGCGCGCATGTCGACCATGCGGCGCGCGGTAAAGCGCACGGGCTTTACTTTGACTCGATCCGTGCCGGTTTGCGGGTGCCGACCGACGTGCCACTGTCCCTTCTCTCGGCGCACCTGGCCGCGAACGACGTCGATGCCGCGGTGCATTTATTTGTCACGGCACACGACCACGTGCCGGGATTCCCTGCGGCGTTCACGCAGAATGGTGGGCCGGACCCAGCGCAGCTTGCGGCCGCGACGCTCCCGGCGCGTCGCGCGCATCGCGCGACTACCACCACTGGTGGTGGGGGCGGGGCCGACGTGACGCTCGTCTCCCCGTGGCATGTCATGTGCCACGCGGCGCTCGATGCCAAGCATGTTGATCTTGTCCGGCTCATGGCACGCACATTAAGCGCCGCGCTTGACGCGACGCCCGAACGTGGCGATGATGGGTTTTCGTTACCAGAAGTTTCGCTCGTCACGCTCGCGCGCGCATTGGATATGTTGGGCCGTAGGGGATTGGTCGAGGATGCGGCGCGGTTGGTCGAGTGTGCAGTCGCCCTGCAAAACCGGATGGCTGCGCATGGATTGGTTGTGGGGGAGGACGAGCAAAGGGCGTGGTTGAGGTATGCGGTGGACGCGTTTGGGAGGGGGGTGGAGCGGATGGGCGGCGCCCATGCGAGGCGGGAGATGGTGGCGGAGTTGGAGGAGAGAGTGAGGGTGGGGAGGGGTGGAAAGGAGAGGAAATAGAATGAGAAGCGTGTTGGTGGAGGCCGATGCACCAACAATAGTCTTTGCTGCACGTTTTGCTTCTTGGTGGATCTGTAGATCTTTGGAAGGGACCTAGCGAGGTTCCAACGGTTCAGGACCGAACGTAATGCTGCGCTCTCCCAATGTCGCAGAAGCGCCGCAGAAAAAGAGCGCTGCAACTTGAACATTATCACATGTATCACACCAGCCAGACTTCCGCCACACCCCGCCACAGCCACGCCGCTCTTGTCCACGATACCCTTCAAAATCGACGTTGTCGGCGATGCTGTGGACCATGATCAACGTCGGGTCCAGCGCGTGAGACAGCTCCACCACAATCCGCCGACCACCGCAAGGGAGAATCTGGCAGCCCAACTCGCCTGAGCTGAGCTCTCAAACCGCTGCGTTCAACTTGTCACGACCGCCGCGCTCGACCCGACGGTCTGCTCTCCGTGCCACGGGCAACTGAATGCGCTATGTGGTTGTGGATGAGGTGGGCTCGTGGTCGAGAAATTAGTGGATATATTACCTGGGTGGTTTTGCTGCAACTCTGCTTGCGGCTTAAGTTGGGCGGACAGCCACAATACAAAAGCTGCGTTGTTGGGTCCAAAAAGTACATCTCTCATCAAGACATGGTAGCGGCAATTTGCCAACGCGAACAATTATGTCACCGGCCAGGATCGAACTGGCGACCTTGAGTGTGTGAGACTCACGTGATAACCACTACACCACGGTGACTGCACTGCGGCATTAGGAGTTTGCTAATAAACCTCGTCTCTACACCACGGTGACTGCCTGTTGGGTCCGGGTTCTGGTGGGCGAAGGGTTGGACAGACCAATTTTAGCGAGCCACCACCACCATGGTTCCCTGAGCGGCCCGATGCAAGGCTTGTTTCGCATATTTATGTCTCCTAGCAGCAATCTTGTCGCACTGCAGCATAAGGAGTTTGCTAATAAACCTCGTCTCTACACCATGGTGACTGGAGGCGCCCTCCTCAGATTAGGGTGCCCCCACCAGGGCCGCTCCATGCGTTCTCGTGGAGTTTCAGTAGTCGTCGAGCGGGTGACAGGTTGGATGGGTTTTGTTGTTGTGAGCCACCACTGCTCAGGGGCCTGTGGCAAGGCGTTTTCGCATATTGGTGCTTCCTAGCAGCAATTTTGTCATACCGTGGCACAAGGAGTTGCTCTGCAAATGCAACCTATCTCTACACCACAGTGACTGTGCCCGCACCTGCACGGGGGGCTAGAGGTCATGCGCCTGCAGGTCATGGCTGTTGCGTTTATGGATGACGCTGCATTTTACATGTGCAGTCGCGCTGGTTTGGGAAAGATGATGGACCTGGTCAACCAGTTCAACGAGCTGGCCAAGATTTGAGCCAACCCAGCCAAGGGCGCAGTGCTGAACATCAACATGCACAGCAAGCAGCAATGCAGCTGGAGGTCAGTGGCATTGCTGTCCCCTGGGTTGGTACGTCGTTCAGGTATCTGGGCATCTTCATGAATTGGACTGTGTCACTGGCTATGGGGTTCTGTGCCATGCATGATGAGATCAAGTGTGGTCTTGAGCTGCTCAAGCTGTGTCAGATCATGGGCAAGGCTGCTGTCCACCTCATGAATGTGGTGATCCTGCCCATGGCCACATACCACATGTGCATCATGGTCCCAACACACAGCCAGCTCAAGTGGCTGGACGTGTCAATCTGGGTCCTGGTCTGCTCCAAGTTCCATTTGCCATACCTGTTCCCATTGGCTGCACTCTACCTGCAGTCGCTTGTAGGTCTCAGCTCATTTGAGGACCTCATTGTTGTGCAGCACATGATGGACATTGCTGTCATGCTCCAGGACTGTGGTCCTGGCGGTGTGCCCATGCGTGTCAAGATCAGGCTACTACAGGCCAGGACGTTGTGCCTGGTCTTGCTGCTGTCACGCCCAGACCTCACCAAACTGTACATCAACACTGATCAGAAAGGGCCACATGCATGGTTTGAGCAGCTTGTTCCAATAATGGCAGGCCATGGGCTGTCACTTCTCAATGTGCACAATGAGTTCTCACTTGTGTGAGTGGGCGCACGCATCCCATTGTCACTTGTGCTGCCCAACTTCATCCAGCTGCAGCACAGCAGGCAGGTGGTCTGGCAGGTCATGACCATGGAATGTGGTCTGTACCTGTTTGAGGACGCAGTCCCACACAACCTGTGGCATGACCATGTGCTGCCATACAATGTCGTGATGCGGTTGGGAGCTGTGCAGGTGCGGTGGGCAATTGCACAGCACCACAAGACAGACCACAGCTGCAGTGGCATAGCCCATGTGCATTGTGACAACTGCTGTGTGTTCAATGCAGTCATGGAATGGCGCAGTGGCATTTGTGATGACCGCACGCTTCCTCTCCACCAGGTGGAGATGGTGTGTGGGGCAGGCGTGGTGATTGATGAGCAGTTGGGCACACTTGTGGCAGCTGCAGACAGAGTTGCATACCAGTGGGATTGGACTGTCTGCCATGGCCACAATGCACGCACAATCCAATTGTACACTGACAGCTCTCTTGACATGGCAGCTGACCATGCTGGTGTGGGGGTGTACTTCCTGGGCCCTGACAAGTGTGCCATTGAAGTACACCTGCTGCCAGGTCCCTTGTCCTCAACACGCGCCAAGTTTTTTGCACTCCTTGTCACAGATGATCATGTCCCACTGGGTACACAACTTGACGTGCAGCTTGATTTGTGCATGGTGATTGATGGGGCTGTGATGCAGATGTGCGGGTCACCAGGTTTGACAGTGCATTGTGTGATTTGCGCCACTACCACGGATTTGCAGACTGCACTCTGGCTTGCCAAGTTGGTGCACAGCATTGACTTCAAGTTCACTCACATTGCATCCACAGCAATCATGTGCAATGACCTCACCCAGTGGAGAGAGTTGTTCCTGCCTGCCATGGACGCGTCCCAGTCAGACAGGGTGATGTGGCAACCCCCCTGACCACAACACATTCTAGCACTCGTGTTTGACCTCTGCTCAGCCGTGATTCAGAAGGAGCTACACTGACCCCATGTCCAAGCACTTGTCGCCAATTCTCCAGTCTTGCCACCTGGGCGGCCAGCCCATCCTCATGTGCCACACCATGATTGCCATGCCTGTCATTGTCCTGCTGCTGGTGCAGGAGTGGCCACAGCCCCTGAAGGTGGAGATGAGCAACTGCTGGCCCCTGCTGCCACAGCCCACTGTTGATGCGGCCCACTGCATTGCTGCCATCACAAGCCATGTTGTGTGTGACCTTTGTGCAGTGCGTGAGTCGCACCATTCTCCCACTGTTTGCTGCACTTGGCTCTTGGCCTGCCAACATGTTGCAGAAATTCTCCAAGGTGCTGACCCAGCAAGCTTGCCAGGTTGGTCAGGTGGAGGGGCATGATGTAGCATTCTGGACTGCATGTCTGGGGGCGCCTTGAGCATCCCCTTTCATGGCGCTCTGTGCGTTCTTGAGGAGTGTTGGGTTCAGGTTCTGGTGGGTGAAGGGTTGGACAGACCATTTTAGTGAGCCACCATCACCATGGGCCTTTAGCAACCTGATGCAAGGCTTGTTTCGCATATTTGTGTCTCCTAGTGGCAATCTTGCTGCACTGTGGCATAAGGAGTTTGCTAATAAACCTCGTCTCTACACCACAGTGACTGGAACACCACAATCACCATACCCAACATCCTCCTGCTGCTGGTGCTAGAACAGCCATGGCCCCCACAGCTTCTGCTGCAGAGAGTGGAGACAAGCAGCTGCCAGCCCCAGTGGCCTCAGCCCACCACCAAAATGGGCCACTGTGTCATCACTATCATGAGCTGCAATGCAACCATTGTGCTGTGCATGAGTCGTGCCATTCTCCTGCTGTTTGCTGTGTGCAGCTCTCAGCCTGGCAGCACATTGCAGAAATTCTCCAAGGTGCTGATCCATCAAGTTTGCCAGATTGGTCAGGTGGGGGGGGGGGGTGTGATGTAGCATTCTGAACCACATGTCCAGGGGCGCCTTGAGCGTCCACATTTATGGCGCTCTGTGTGTTCCTGAGGAGTGTTGGGTTCAGTTCCCAGTGGGCAAAGGGTTGGACAGACCATTTTTAGCAAGCCACCACCACCTTGGCCCTTGAGCAACCTGATGCAAGGCTTGTTTTGCATATTTCTGTCTCCTAGCAGCAATCTTGCTGTGCTGTGGCATAAGGAGTTTGCTAATAAACCTTGTCTCTACACCATGGTGACTGGTATCACACACTCACACATGTCATCTTGTGCAACCAGAACTCAGCCACATCATTCTGGCTCCAGTTGCTGTTTGGCCAGCTTGTGATGCAAGTCATGCTTATGGAAATGCTGGGTATGCAGTGCAGGGGTGAACCCAAGTGCCTGTGTGGCTCTGATGACAAACAGGATCATTACCTCACTTGCCCACACATGTTGCATTGCAGTGTAAGGAGTTTGCTAACAAACCTTGTCAGTACACACAGTGGCAAAGTCAGACCCAGGTTAACTAACCCCTGAGCTAAGCTGCTGTTGAGAAGTTTGGTAATTGATTTTTCCAGGTCCCAGCCAGGTTTCTCAAACCAAAGACTTGCAGAAGCGCTCTCGCACTTGCTTGTGGGCTGTGCACACGCGTCCAAGATCTAGTTCTAGCTGTAATCATGAGCACTAGCCTGTCAGGGTATCAGAGATCAGCTTTTGATCACAGGGTGAGCGCACATGACAGGACCAAACGCGTCTCTCATTGACTGTCCTGCACATCGCGCAGCATGCCATCACCGTGGGCAGTCTGAAACAATGGTGGCTTGTCTCATGGCCAGGCAAAAGCGTAACTTGAGCCGAATCAAATACGGGCCAATACGCCCCACATATCTGGGGCCACTTCGCCACCTCTCGCCACTCGAGGTCCAAATCCGGCTCAAACCAGGATTTGCAACACTATCGACGCCAGCCGCGCCGGACCCTTGAGCTCCCAATCGACCGTGGCCGAACAAGAACTGGTGGAAAGGGACGACTCTCTCTTCTCGAGCAGTATCGGCACTGAATTTACCGTGCAGCGTGCCGCCAAGTAATCAAGTTAGCACGTCCGAGTGCAGCTCGAGTTGTGCTGCGTCTACTCATACAGGACTTGACCTCCATCGACTCGCCGGAAATCATGAGCGGAAACGCGGCCGCGCGCGCCGCGCGCCGAGTGTGCTGCTCGCCCACGCGCATCGCCATGGGGCCACTCGCGTTTGCGACCGTCGGGTACAGCATTTCCCCACCGTCTGCCGCGTCGAGCTGTCTGCTAACGCGCAGTCAACATCGACTGTAGATTTATTGTCATGGCGACCATGACGCTCGTGCGCACGCCGTACCGGCAGCTCCTGCCGTACGAGATTGCCATGTTCGCCGTCGCGCTCGTGTTCTTGGCCGTGTGGGGCGCCCTGTGGCTCCGTGCGCGCCGTCTTCGCGCGCGCAGCGCCGCCGAATCAAACAGCAAGCCAGGCAGTACCAGCAAGGCTGCTCCGTCGTCGCCGAAGCCGGTTCTGGCCATGGTCGCGGCAGTGGTCGCGATCATGGCGGTGTTACTTGGGCTCGTGTTCGACAACAATTGGCACATTCGCATGTACTCGCACAGCGACGTGCGCACCGTGCGCCTCGGTGCTGTGACCGGCTCATTTGCGTCGGTCATTGTGCGCGACCCGACGGCCAAGTCGATTACCGTGACGCTGACCGCGCCCGAAACCAAGAAGTTTGATGTCACGGTGCCCGTAACGCAGGACAATGATTTTGTGGGGATTGCTCGGTTCACTGGGCTGTCGGGTGGCGCTGAGCATGCCGTCCAGGTCAAGAACGACCGTGGCGAGGACGTGAAGCCGGCCAGTGGCCAGGAGCTCAAGATCAAGACGTTGCCGACCAAGAATCCAGACTCGTTCAAAGTCGCGTTTGGTTCTTGCAATTTGCCGTTCCCGTACCGCCACGGCATGGCCGGGTTCAAGAACGTGCTCGACATGAAGCCCGATCTGTTTTTGCATATGGGTAAGCCGCTCTCGCTCGCCACGCGCGAATGAGATTCATGCAGAACCTGACCCTCCGTTTGTAGGCGACTTTATCTATGCTGACGTGCCGTTCCAGGTCGGCGACTCGACGGAAAACTTCCGCCGCCTGTACCGCCGCAACCTCAACGACGCGTACTACATGGAGCTCGCGCAGTCCGTGCCGTCGCTGCACATGTTTGATGGTACGTGCGCGCATGCTCTCCGCTCTCCACCCAGTCAGGGTCACGACTGACTCGTGGAAAATTTCTAGACCACGAAATCTTTGACAACTGGGTCGCCGGCGCGCCACCCGTCCCGTACGCGCCCACCGCGCTCGCCGTCTACCGCGAGCACGTGCACAATGCGATGCCGCACGAGGCCGACCCGGTCAAGCCCAACCCGACGTGGTTCTACAACGTGACGGTCGGTTCCAACCTCGCGACCATCTTCATGTCCAACACGCGCGCGTTCCGCAAACCCGCGTCGACCCCGGCGGCCTCGTCCAAAGACCTCGAATCGGCCGACGCCACGTTCCTCGGCTCTGACCAGCTCGCTGCCATCGACGCCTGGCTGCAGGACGCGCAACAGCGCAACGTGACCTGGAAAGTATTTGTTTCGTCGGTGCCGTTCTCGCCCAACTACGTCGACCCGGATACCTGGTACGGCGCGCGCCGCGAACGTGCGGCGATCTTGAAACGCGCCGATGAGTTGGGTGTGCATAACCTGATTGTTCTCTCGGGTGACCGGCACGAGGTGGGCGTGTTTGAGATCCCGCGCAATCTCGAGGGCGCGCGGTCGGTCGAGTTTAGCGTCTCGCCGCTGCACGCGTTCTACGACGACTTGCCGTCGATCAAGGAGGAGATTGAGCCAATCTTGTTCAAGGATGCGGGGGCGCGGTCGTACGCGGGCGCGATTGAGATTTCCGAGCAGGAGGTCAAGTTTGCGGTGCGCCGTATGGGCGAGCCGCTCTACGACTTGACGGTTAAGCGGACCAAGTAGACGTGCGTGATGATGCGGTGCTAGTAGAGGGTGGAGGGCCACTCAGTCGCATGCTCGCGTGCCTGCAGCGCACCGACGAGCTGCGTGGCGGTCGCTTCCGTCCTCGCAAATGGCGATATCATTTTCGTCGGGGTGCGTTTCCAGGCCCGTCTGGACCTGATTTTGTTTTTTGGTTGCCTGTTGAGGGCTCCCTCCACCCCTTCAACCTGAGCGTAGACACCTCGTGATACAACCACATTTTTCGAATTCGAATCTCCAGTCCGCATTGTCCAGAGTCCGGACGCGCAGCGAAGCTCAATCCGAAAACGAGTGCTCGCCCAGCACAAGCAGTCCAATCCAATCCAACGCGCTGCGCACTTCGTCGGCCACCTAAACCAGTTCGAGCGTCAGTCACGGTCCCTGGCCGCCCGGAATCTGCCGTCAAGTCGCGTACCACATCGTGTAGGTGCTCGCGGTAATGCTGCTCGAGCGCGTGCCTCTTGGGTGGCCACGTCTCGGGCGCGTCCATGGCCGCGTCCGCGGCTGGGAGACCCACCGACGACGTGAGGCTGAGCCCGAGCGCCGACGGATCCTCGGCTGCGTGCGCGTCAGTCGCGCATCCGTTGCGAAACTTGAAGGGATGGAGATCGTACATTTCCCCTTGCCCCCAGCCGCCGCCGCAGCGGCAGGTGTTTGCCTTGGCGCCCTTGCCCGCCGCGCCCTTGGCCGCTGCGCCGGTGCCGCCGCCGGGTGCTGCACTCTTGGTCGTGTCCTTGCCGACCTACGTGGCGACGACGGGAAGGTTACTCGCTGGCGCTCGAGTAGCAATGCGGCGTTGCATTCGAGCACGTACCGCCGCACCCTTCTTGTCGAGTCCCTTCTTATCAGCGCCCGGCACGTTCTTTCCACCTACAACTCGCAACCCCTTCGGTCAGTCCACCCCACGCTGCTGCAACTCGCAAACACAACGTACCCGGCACCGCAGCAGCCGCGGCCACCGCCTCCGCGAGCGCCGCCTGCGCCTCGGCATCCGCTGCCGCATGCATTTCCGCATCCGCGGCAAACTTGCGCGTGCATGGCCGGTCGAGCAGGGTTTTCGCGAGCGCCGTCCGGGTCTGAACCGCAATATCGCCAACGGCGTCGCACAGGTTGACGACGGCAGCGCGCACGCCATGGAATGCCCTCGGCGGTGAGAGGTCCGGTGCGCGGACGAGAATCGCGTTCAGGTCGTGCAGGGCTGATTTGCGCGCGTCAACAACGATGAGGAAGTCGGTCAGCGCGTAGAGGTCCCGGATAGAGCCGGAGAAGGGGGTCGCGGGGACTTGCATAGCGTGCGTAATGCGTGCGTGCAGGTCGGTGAGGTCGGCGACGAGCAAGGGGGACCAGAGGATCTGGAGGGCGTGATCGCGAGTGAGGTGGGTGGAGTATGAGCGCGCGTGGAAAATGGGCTCGAATCACGCACATCGAATTCGGCATTGGCCTGGTAGAACCGGTGCGCGGCCGCGTTGAATGGACGCAGTGATGACCGGAACGCGAGCGTTTCCCAGGCGTTGTTGAGAATGGTGTCGACGGCCGACTTGGCGGCATGGTGCGCGCTGGAAAGAAAGAACAAGAAACCTTGGTGAGTAGTCGTCCAGGATCGACGGCGTCAGCACGCGAGATGTGTACGCTTTTCACGTCAGCTCGCGCACAAACTACTCGCGCGCCGGTTACAGCGTATCGGGTTGCGTGAAGATCCTATAATACGACGTGAGCGGCGTGTCCCCTTCAAGACCTTGATTTTCTGCCGCATACGTCGAGCCGCAGCGTCAATCCCTGCACGTCCGGTCTCGTCCTGATCGTCCAGTCCTCGACGTACACGCCCGGCCGCATCACCTTGAAAATAACGTGGAAATCAAACGCCGACCGCGGCAGCAACACGCCCCGCACGACCGGAAAGTAAAACGTCGACGCCGACGCCGTGGGTGCCGGCGTCGTGCCAGAACCCGGGAACGCGCGCGGCGGCTGCCGCTCCCAGGAAAAATGCACGGCCACGTCACCGCGATTGTAGAGCGTCACGACCGACCCCGTCACTTCATGCACAACGCTCTCAAATGAGAGCGAAGCCGTGCCGAGCGTCACGTCCAAGACAATCGACTCGGGCCCGGTCATCGACGGTGGGCAAGGTGGAGCGTCAGGCTGCATTTCAGCGGGTTCAGCGACACCCGTGTCGGGCCACAACTGGTGTAGGCGGTCGAGCAGCTGTTTCTGCTGGTGGCCGAGAGAGGAGGAGACGCTGGTGCCGATCACGGCCATGGGCTCGAGGTGCGAGGACACGACGGTCGGGTCCAGGTATGCCTTGGCCGTGCGCAATTGCCGCTTGCGGCTCACCAGGTAGGCTTGCTCGCCGTGCGATGGGCCGTGTGCGGGTGCGCCGGGACGGCCTTAGTCGGGACGAATGACGCGCTCGATGCAAAAACAACATGCATAATTCAGTCGAAAAAGCAGGCGGATGACCACACAATCAAGGGTACAGAAACACAGCTGCGCGGCCCCCAGCGAGGGAGTGGGAGATTCAGACCGAGCAGTTCGTGTCCAATGCTCAATCCGGTCATCCAAAAATCGTAGTTGGCATCGAGCACCTTGATGGCCTCCTCAACGAGCTCGCGCCCTCCCATAAACTGGCGGAACTCGTTGATACGCGCCATCAGAAGCTCCTCGGGCCACTACGCGCTCACGTGTTTTGAGCAATCGAGTCGTTGACGCATGCGGAATCCAGGAAACGAACGGGCGCACCTTGCCCACCCGGCTTGCCAAGTGCTACTCCGTCTTGACCTAGCCAAAGCTATGTCGCTGCCAGTTGCACAGCGCTCGCTCCTGGCGCAAGCTTCTGGATCGCAAAGCGGTCAATCCCAATACCGACCTGTACACTCCACCTGCAAAAAGCGCATTTGTACAGGAAATTTCGAAACAATGTGGGCCTCGGATCACCGTCGCGGCTCTCCACCCGACTACCATCCACCGGCGTGCCCCCACCCCATGCTACGCGCTCAAAGACCGGGTCGTACGGAAATCGCCGTAGAGAAGCGTCGGCGTCGGCGGGAGTCGCTCCGAATGCGGCCACTTGGCCGCGTCCTCCAATAACTGGCCCGAGACGGCATGATGATGGTGGTGGATGTATTCGTGCAGGGAAGACGTTGGACGCGATAGAGCGCGCGGCGACGACGTTGCCAACCGCGCCAACGAGTCCGACGTTGCCGAGGCTCGAGCAGAGTTAATCGGCTCGCACGAGGGACGCCGTAGAGCAGCGTGCGTCGGTGGGGGCTCGGCAGTCGGAAACGGCGCGGCAAAGAGCACGTCCGAGTCGAGCTCGGGTGCGGCCAGGGTAGCGGGCGCGGCCATGGTCGATGGATATCAATCGGTTGCCCGATTCGACGGAAACTATTTGCAGCGAGTT
The DNA here is from genome assembly GCA_000151295.1 of Allomyces macrogynus ATCC 38327. NCBI lineage: Eukaryota > Fungi > Blastocladiomycota > Blastocladiomycetes > Blastocladiales > Blastocladiaceae > Allomyces > Allomyces macrogynus. The sequence continues at coordinate 1,050,312 of GG745339.1, read as the reverse complement.
GCGGGGCAGTTGGTGGTATTGGTTGGCCGTTAATTCGTTGCGCGAGTCACGGTAAATGCAGAAATCGTTGTCGAGACGGGACAAGAGGTGATCAGCAAAGACGCGGTCTGCTGTTCTGCTCGCCACCACGTGCTGATTCTAGAGTCTTCGCATCGTCTCGACGACGACGCCCGACACCGCGGCGTACCCTTTTCCATCGACGCCAGTGCGTGTCCTGGCCCAAAACTTGCTGCACCCTGCTGGCGGAGCGACCTCGACCCTCTTCCGACCGCCTCGGCCCGCTTTGCTGGCCGTCGCCCTTGACTTCCTCGGTCCCCGGCTGACCTCGGTCACTCGCTCGGACTCTTTTCTCTGCAGCCGTTGCCGCCAATCCCGCCCGCACCATGTCGACCTCCACGGCCCAAGCCAACTCGGGCATCGAGGCCTTTCAGCGCCTCAACAAGCTCGGCGAGGGCACCTACGGCGTCGTCTACAAGGCGCGCGAGCGCACGTCCGGCAAAATTGTCGCCATCAAGAAGATGAAACTCGAGCAGGAAGGTGGGTCGCCAAATTGGGTGGTTTATGACGCGGTGGATGGTCATGGGTCACCAGCTCACGAACAAAAAATGGAACTAGAAAATGGCATGCCCTCGACGTCGCTGCGCGAAATCACGGTGCTGCGCGAGCTCAACCACCCGAACATTGTCCGGTATGCAACGGTTCGCGTACGACGAGGAAACGGGCGCGACCCGGTTGCCTAACGATGATTTGGACGAACGACATTGGCCCCGTGATCATCAGGCTCCACAACATTCTCTACCAGGACTACCAGAACCTGCAGCTCGTCTTCGAGTTCCTCGACTACGACCTCAAGAAGCACATGGAAAACTCCAAGGACGGCATGCCGCTGGAGGTGGTCAAGGTCCGATTCCCTTCGCTCTACTTGCTGATGTTTCGCAGCCGGCCCTCTTTTCGCTCACGCGTCATCCTTGCTCCCTGTGCCTCCAGAGTTATCTCTACCAAATGTTACTCGGTATCGACTACTGCCACGCCCGTCGCATCATCCACCGCGATCTCAAGCCGCACGTGCGTCTTTTCGTCCCGCTCGCATCCATTATCTCGGTGCCCGACTGACGAACCCACCGACCCGCTCCCGACTCGCTAGAACCTGCTCATTGACCAAAACGGCCGCTTGAAGATTGCAGACTTTGGTCTTGCCCGCTGCTTTGGTGTCCCCCTCCGCAACTACACGCACGAGGTTCGCACTCCCATCGACTCACTGCTGGCTGCGTGTGTCGTGCACACTCCGACGCTTGAACTCACGCCGTGACCGTTTGGCTAGGTCGTGACGCTGTGGTACCGCGCGCCCGAGGTTCTACTCGGTGTTAAGACGTACGGGATTGGCGTCGACATTTGGTCGATTGGATGTATTTTCGGCGAAATGGTCATGCACGAGCCGCTGTTCCCTGGTCCGTGCCCATCTCTCTTGTCATCGTCGTTGGTGCTTCCCTTGGCTCATTCTCGACCTTCTCCACCCCGTTAGGCGACTCGGAGATTGACCAGCTGTTCAAGATCTTCAAGATTCTCGGCACGCCCAACGAAGTGTCGTGGCCCGGCGTCTCGGACTTGCCCGACTGGAAGCCGCATTTCCCCAACTGGCAAAAGCAGGACCTCAAGTCGATTGTGCGGGGCCTCGACGACAGCGGTATCAACCTGCTGGATGTACGGTTATTCTTGGCGTGTCGCGCCATGACTTCTGGAGCGCGATCCTGACGTGACACGGTTTCGCTCGCCTAGGAACTGCTTAAGTACTCGCCCGGGCAGCGCATTTCGGCCAAACGCGCGCTCCAGCACCCCTACTTCAACGACCTCGATCGCGACCTCTACAAGGCGAGTCCCGAAGACGGCGAGAACGCGCTCAACGGGCAGCACGCGCAGTGGTGAGCCCGTCGGTCGTATGTTGGTTCCGCGTGTCGTGCCCGAAGCGGTTGAGCGACCGTGTCGCACACGCGCTCGCGCGCCCTTGATGGAGATTGCATTTTTGGGGTTGGTGGGTCCGCCTTGTGTGTTATTTCGTTGCTTTGATATGGTTTTGTTTGGTGGCCTGTCCCCTCCCTTCCCCTTTTGCGCAAATGTCGTGGATACTGCTGCTTTATCATGCCCTTCCTGCCTGTTCGATTTCTTGGGTCCAGCTTTTTTCCCGGCTCTGGTTTTCTTTTGCTTTGCTTCCTTTCGTTGGTCTGATCCTGGCGCTTGGTGGGGCGTCTGGTTGGCGTGTGTCATGAAATACATTTGCACCTTCACGGAACCCACTCTCTCCCTCTTCGCGCGCACGCACCGCTTGTGAATCCTGAATGGCTGAGACTACGAAACAATACCCTCTCCACCCCGTCTTTTCCTTACTGCAGCGCCGGCGACATTGCCTTCTCGCCCCACGCCGCATCAATTCGCTTCGCATACGCGGGCGTCTTGGTCGGGATCACCTGGTGCGTGACTTCGGCGGGCCACAGCAGTTGCTGGTCCTTGACCACATCCTTCAAGTCGAGCCGCTCCCACTGCGCCGTCAGAGGCGGCAACCGCGCGCCGCGCGCCTTCACTTCGTCGAGCGCCTTGGCCACGGCCAAGATCTTGCCCTTGACGGGGTCGTAGCCCTTGGCACGGTGGTCACGCGGGATGGGGAGGTCGTAGGCCTTGATCTTGCCGAGCGCGCGGTCGGCGTGCTCGTCGGTCGAGAAACCGGTCAGAGAGAGGACTTTGGTCCAGTGGTCGGGACGGAACGTCGGCGGGCGAAGGTTCAGAGGGAGGGTTTGCATTTCCTTGGCCTAAATTGCGGGTGCAGTGGGGGGTGCACGGCGGTCAGCCCAATGTGGAAGGCGAGGTCATGGCGGAATTTCCGACCGGCCGGCCGACCAGCACAACGGTTCCCGCTGTATAATTGCAAAGAATGCGGGCGAGCCGATATCATATTTTCTGCAGCTTGAGGCTCGCTCTGATGGGAAGGCTGGCCGGTTCGGTGGTGCTGGCCTTGGTGGACGGACCCGGATCGAATTGCTGCGCGTGACGACGGTCAGCGTGCTCTTGAGGTTGCGGAAAACATTGATCCTCGTCATTTTGCGGGGAGTTGCTGGCCGGTCAAGCGGCTGGGAAGCGGTCGAATGAAATGATTTTGGAGGTGGTGCTGGTTTGGCCAACATCTGGTTTGATCAACAGGGGAGTTCAAAATGATGAGAGCCCACCGCATCTTGTGCGTCCTCGAGTGAACAAAAAGGTGTGATGCTGCCCACCGCAACACACAAAATGTTTGAACCTGGCCATGCCCAGAACCCTGGTGATGTTTGTGCAGTCGACGAGGCCATCGTCTTGCTTTGCGATTCCAAGTGGACAACAAATCAAAGCCACGATCTGTAAATGGGTAATCTTCTTGCTCGCCCTCCTCGGGCGAGCATTCCCTGAGTGCTTGGCACTCTTGTTCGGGCTGCTCGGAGCAAGCATTGGCGATGTCTTTGCGATTCCAGGTGCCCTTAAAAAGGAAAAAAAAAAAATCAAAACCGAGATCTGTAATGGATAATCCACTTACTCGCCCACCACGGGCGAGCGTCATCCGAGTCCGTGACCGCCGTCCTCGCCAATCCACTTCGACACGCTACGACCAGCGCGCGCGCGCGCGCGTCGCGAGCCCGCTTCAACCTCGCATCACCACACCATGGGCACGAGCCGCCACCGCTGCGCAAGGTACGCGTCCCACTGCTCGCCAAACTTGCCGCGCAGTGCAACCTCCTCGTCGACGATCCGCGCATACGTCGCAGCCAGTGCAACGACTGCCACCAGACCGAGCCGCCACCCGCGCAGCCCGACCATATACAGGTACCCGACCACGGCCAGTCCTAGTCCCGTGTAGCTCGGGTGCGCGAGGTACGCGTAGGGCCCCGCCGTGATCAGCTGGTGGTCGGCAAAGATGCGCACCGCGTAGGTGAAGTGGTCGGCGAGCGTCGCGAACGACCAGAGGCGCAAGTACGCCCCGAAAAGGCACACGACCGACATGGTCACTTCGTTGGCCGTGAGAGGTTGGTAGAGCGGGGAGCAGAGCGGCGGGCGGTAGCCCAGCAGGAACCGGCGCAGGCGCGCGAGCGGGACGCCGTATGGGACCCACGCGAGGTGGAGAGGGACGAGCGCGGCGAGGAGGGCGAGACCGAGTGCGAGCGACGCGCTGTAGGTGAACATGAGGATCATCATGTCGTTGACGTAGCTGTGCAATGAACAGCCGCGGAGTCAGTCGATGGATGCCACTCGCCACCGTTTGCAGCCAACCAGACACAAACCTGTCCTGGAGCGACCCTTCGACATCGGGCGCGACCTGCTCGTGCTTGAGCGCAGCCTCGCCCTCGGGCACGGCATCTTGCGGTGGCAGGCATACGCGCACCGTGTAGGCGAGCAGCACGACGGTAAAGAGCAGCTTGAGCTTGTCGAGTTTGGGCGCGTAGATGCGCGTGCCATCGTGCTCGACCGTGACGGGCTCGGGGTCGGCGCTGTTGTCGTGTTGCGAGCCTCGGCTGGTCGCGCTGGTTGTGCGTCGCGTCAGACCGCTGTCATCGTGACGGTGACCAGTGGACATGGTTGCCGTTGAAGTTGCGGGTCGGGTATCAGCTTTTGGTTCAAGTTGGATCAGGTTGCAGCGGGTCGAGCGGGGTCGAGCGGGGTCGAGCGGGTGGAGACTCGTGCGAGAGGAGGCGAGAGGACGCGTTGCAACGTCTGCAGGATGATTGATTGTGGCATTGTGCTCTCCATCCGCGGGCCGGCCATCAATTTATCGCATTTGCCTGAACAGACGTGTACCTTCGCCCCGTCTGCCGGGAACAGGTATTTACCCTCCAACGTCGACTTGAAATGCCGGGAAATGCCCGCCACGACGGCGGACAAATGGCACGGCGCGCAGCGTGGCCGACGGACGCAGCGAGCGGTCATGGTCCCGCGCCATCCGACCGTGACGGAGCGGGCCGTACTGGACGCCATCAAGGGCCTCTCCAGGACAGCCCCGGCTCGCTCTGCTGCTGAGGTTGGATGCGGAAATGAAGGCGCTGCGAGGAGACGCGGCAGCCGACGCGGCCGAGCGGCACCAGGTGCACAGGCGCGCTGAAAGGAAGCCGGCAGCGAGGCAGGAGACGCCTGTTGCGCCGCGGTCGCGTGGTCGATCTGTCACGTCCACTGTTCCATCGGTGCTTCTGGAACAAAACAGGGGGCGTCCCTGCCCAAAGCTTTGCCGCTGCAGCACCGCCAGAGATCTGATCGCGCATGTTCTCTCCCAGCACGGCGCACGCCCAGTTCATTTCCTGCCCTCCCCTCGCTGCAGCCAAGGACCGTCCGGGCGTCAGCAGAGCGCGCCACTGCCGACAACTCGGCGCAATCCGCTCGCGGCTGCCTTGCCATCACCCGCGCCTTGTGTTCGCCCAAGCTCCAGCAAGTCGACAAGGACACCAACCAACCCAGCAAGCACGCACGCTTACCCTGGCGCCCCCCTCCGCCCACGCGCGGCTATTTTCTTGGCGCGCGCCAAGCGTTTCGCCCTCTCTCTCTCTCCGCTCCCCCGCGCGCTCCCAGTCTGTCATCGACCTTGCCAATCCGCCCCATTCTCCCCCGCATCGCTCCCACCGTCTGGAATGGCTGTCGGCGCCCCGCTCCTGTCGCCGTCGCAAGAAGTCGTTTCGCTACGCGCCATTGACGGCAAGGCCTCGTACGTGTTGCTCCTCAGCGTGCGCGCGGCGCCGAGGCTGTTGCCGTTGCTGCGAGATTCTCGGCGACCTTGCTGTTTCGCTCTCCTCTGCACCAAACTCACCCATCCGGTCCCCATCGTCGTCGATAGCATCGAACACCTCGTCTCCATCCATGTCCAGGACCTGTTCGACATTGCGACCAACCCGGACATCACCGCCGCCGAGGTCCTGGCCGGGTTGCGGTACCTGATGGTCTACCGGATCCGCGGCGGCAAGATGCCTTCGCTCGACGCCGACGTCATGAAGCGGCTCGCCGACGCGCTCTTACTCAACATGGGCCACCGCGACAACGACAAGGGTCTCTTCAAGCGGTTGTCCGTTGTCGCCAACGAGGCGTTTTGCCTGTTTGTCGAGTTTCTCGAAGAAGTCGAGGAGTTTCGACTCGCTGTCGCCGCCAAGTCGGCCGCCGACGTGCGCCACCACTTGCGGCTCGACAAGCGCGTGAAATCGAATGCCGGCAAGGAAGTGCAGCAAATGGCGGTGCACGCCGTGCGCTTGTTGCCAACGCTCTCGCCGCAGTTTGCCGATTGGAAGGACCTGGTCGTGCGCGATGGGATTGACGACGTGGAAAAGGCGTTGCGCGAGTTTGCCGATTTGGCCGTGCCTACGCTCGCGCCGTCCAAGGAGCGTTTGTTCCCGCCGCCGGGTACGTTTTGCTGCCATGTTCGAATCGATGCGGGGGTTGGTTTTCCGTTTGCGTGGGAACCTAATCGGATTGGATCAAACGACCTAGACCTCTACTTTGAGCGCACGATCAAAAAGGTCATCTACATGTTCAAGACCAACCTCGACAGTGGCCTGTCGAGCGACGCCATCCCGGCGCTGCGCGAACACTATGGGAAAAACGACCTGCCGGAACCGCCGAAACCGTCGATTCTGAAAATGATTTTCGCGCAGCTGACCGACTTCATGGTCATTATCCTGATTATCGCGGCCATTGTCGAATTCATCATTGGCGAGCCCGACCCGGGTATCGTCCTGCTCGTCGTCGTTGTGCTCAACGTGGTCATTGGCTTCTCGCAGGAATTCCAGGCCAACAAGGCGCTCGAGGCCCTCGCGTCCCTGACCGTGCCCAAGGCGCGCGTCCTGCGCGACGGGAAAACCGAGGAAATTAATGCGGTCGAACTGGTGCCCGGCGACGTGGTCATTCTCGAAGAGGGCGATGCCGTGCCCGCGGATTTGCGTATTGCCGAGTCGGCGCAGCTCGAGGTGATTGAAGCCATTTTGACGGGCGAGCCGATCGGGATCCTCAAGTCGCCCGACGCGATTCGGTCGTCGACGCGCCGAATGCCCCTTGGCGACTGCAAGGGCAACGCGTTTATGGCGACCATGGTTGCGCGTGGCCGTGGTAAGGGGATTGTTGTTCGGACCGGTGCGCGCACGGAAGTCGGTAAGATTTCGTCGGCGATCACGGCGACGCCCGCGGTGATCACCCCGATTCAACGGAAGCTCGCGAAGTTGGGGAAAATCCTGGTCGTGCTCTCGTTTGTGCTCTGTGCGCTTGTTGTCGTGATTGGGCTCGCGTGGAAGCGCGAGGTCGTGCAAATGATCAAGGTTGGCATTTCGCTTGCCGTGTCGGTCATTCCCGAAGGTCTGGTCGCCGTCGTGACCGTGACCATGGCGTTGGGTGTCCGCCGCATGGCGCAGCAGGCCGCGATCGTGCGCAAGTTGCCGTCGGTCGAGACGTTGGGGTCGGTCACGGTCATCTGCTCCGACAAGACGGGGACATTGACCGAGGGGAAAATGGGCGCGCAGGAACTGTGGACCGCCGACCAGCACGGGTACGCGTTCACCGAGTCGACGGTGCTCGACCCGAACGTTGGCCAGCTCACGGACCGCCAAGGGAACCACGTTGCGCCCGAAATGCAGTCGCCGATGGTGCAGCTCGCGATGATGGTCACGGCACTGTGTAATAACGCGGCCGTCGTCAAGCAGGACGACGGGTCCTGGAAGGCTGTTGGCGACTCGACCGAGGTGGCCATGGTCGTGGCCTCACAAAAGGCGCAGCGGTCGAAACAGCATTTCGAGGCGCACGGGTGGGCGCGGATTGGCGAGAATGCGTTTGATTCGGACCGCAAGGTGATGAGTGTCGTCTACACGCACGAAGGGAACGGGTTCGTGCTCGCCAAGGGCGCGCCCGAGGCCGTCTTGCAGCGATGTGTCGGTGTCGTCGAGCACTACGACGGCGCCACGGGTCTGCGTGGTTCGGGTGCCGCGATCGACCAGGGCGAAATGATGAACGCGATCAGCGACGCGTCCGCGGCCATGGCATCCAAGGGTCTGCGTGTGCTCGGGTTTCGCCGTGCGCGCGTGTCCGGTGATGTGGATACGGCCACGATTGAGTGCGAGTGGTTTGTTTTGTCTGTTTGATTGCCTGATTGATCCGCCGCGCAAGGGCGTGCGCGAGTCCGGTCGAAATGTGCAAGACGGCCGGGATCAAGGTGGTCATGATCACGGGCGACCATATTGCCACGGCGACGGCGATTGCGACGAATTGGCGATCTTGGACCCGAGTAATCCGGCCGAGAACCGCGCGATTCGGGGTGCCGAACTCGACTTGCTCTCGGACGAGCAGATTGCGTCGCTGAGCCCGTTCCCGAACGTGTTTGCCCGCGTCTCACCCGATAACAAGCTCAAGATTGTCAAGGCGTTGCAGAAGATGGGGCATTCAGCTGCCATGACCGGTGCGTTCCGTCTTTTTTCTCTTTCGAAAGGTCGAGGACCTTACAGCGTGAGGCTGACTCTTGACCATTTCATTTCCAGGTGACGGTGTCAACGACGCTCCCGCGATCAAGGCCGCCGACGTGGGCGTGGCCATGGGCATTGGCGGCACCGAAATCACCAAGCAGGCCGCCGACATTGTCTTGGCCAACGACAACTTCACGACGATTGTTGTGGCCGTCGAGGAGGGTCGGCGCGTGTTTGACAACATCCAGAAGTTCATCATTTACCTGCTCAGCTGCAACTCGTCGGAAATCGGCCTGATGCTGCTGACGTCGGCGTGCAACCTCGATTTGCCCTTGACGACCATGGTCATCTTGTTTGCCAACATTATCGCCGACGTGCCGCCGGCCATGGCCATGGGCGTGGAGTTGCCCGAAGTCGATATCATGGAACGCCCGCCGCGCGACCCGTCGGCTGCCGTGCTCGACTTCAACGCCGTCATTTCGATTCTCACGCAGGGGCTGTCTATGACGCTGATTTCGTTCACGACCTACATTCTCGAGGTCGGCGACGCGCGTGCCGCGGTCGACGACCACGGCCACGAGACGTCCGTGCCGGAACAGCTCACCATGGCGCGCACTGAAACGTTCCTGGTCCTGACGCTCATGCAGCTGTTCCAAGGGTTCATTTCGCGGTCCACGACGCACTCGCTCTTCAAGATTGGCCTGATTGGTAACCGCGCCATGGTCTACGCCGTGCTCATTTCGCTCACGTGCCTGCTGATTGGTGTCTACGTCCCGCCCGTCGCGAAGTGGCTTGAGCTCGAGGGGCCCGACGGGTTCGTCTGGCTCAAGGTGCTTGCGGGGCTCGCGGTGCACATCACCATCACCGAGTGCATGAAGTTGTTCCTGCGCTGGCACGACCGCCGCCAGCTCGATAAGCATGGCGTTGGCGCGCACCTGCACCCGCAGCTTGGCGCGTCGGCGACGGGCATGAATTTGCTCGCGCAGGACGAGGAGACGGCGGCGCGTCGCGACGATGCGGCGGGGACGATTGTCTAAGACCAGCCGCGGCGGCCTAGCTAGATTTTTCGATTGCTTTTGGCCGCGGCTTCGCTTTTCTTTTTTGTTCGTCTACGTTTTTCTGTTTCCACCGGGTGTCCACAGTAGCGGCGTGCACGCTCTCTGCCTCCTCTCTCTCACGTTTGCGAGTAAACTGTTTCTCATTGTGCCGTGACCATCATTGGCTCCTCTATGCTCCTCAGCCCCGACACACACAGACAGCGACAAATCACGGCTGCCACGCTTCCAACCGCTTCAGATCCTCGGCGCGAATACTTGGCTTTGTGCCCTTCAGCGCCGTGAGCAAATCCTCGACCACCAACGTCTCGCCGCGACGGCGCGTCATCACGCCAGCAGCGCGACGCACCAGAGCCTTCAAATCGGCGCCCGAGAACCCGTCCGTGAGCACGACCACCTCATCCGTGACGGCCGCGGTCGCATCGCCCAACGGTGCCGCGTACAGACTCAAAATCTGGCGGCGGTCCTCGGCACTGGGCAACCCGACGTACACGTGCGTATCAAGCCGGCCCGGCCGCAACACTGACGCGTCCATCGCGTACGGGTGGTTGGTCGCGCCCAGGACCACGACCCCGCGGCTCGCGCTCTCGTCGAGCTCCATCATGAGCTGCGTGATCATCTACATTGGCACACGCACCCATGGTCAGAAACGCGAACGCACTCGTCATGCCTCAAACGCAACGCACCTTGCTCGACATCGACCCTGTCTCCCCGCCCTCGCGCGACCGGAACATGGCGTCAATCTCGTCCAGGAACACGACGCACGGCGCGGCCGCACGCGCCGCGCGGAACAGCGCCGCAATGCGTTTCTCAGATTCGCCCACGTAGCTCTGCACGAGTTGCGCAATGCTCGTGCTCAAGTAGTTGATTCCGCATTCGCCCGCGAGCGCACGCGCCAAGAGGGTTTTGCCGGTGCCGGGTGGGCCGTACAGCAGGACTCCGGCGGTCGGGGTGATGCCGAGGCGCGCAAACGCGGCGTGGTGTTGGTGCATCCACACAATTGAAGTCGTGAGTGCCGACTGGAGGAAGGTAGAGTCGGGGTGAGTTTGGGTTCCAATGAGGATCGGATAGTTGGTGGGAAAAACGAACCTTGGCGTGCTCGAGCCCACCGACCATCGAGAACCGGGTCGACGGCACATCGACCACATCGACGGCCGACGAGCGCAGCGTCATGGGTGTGATCGACGGAATCAAGGACTGCAGGAACGCGGTGGCCGTCACCCCGCTCGGGACGCCGTCGACGAGCAGCGACGCCTTGGCGTGCATAAAGAGCGAGGCCGCGTCGGCATGGACCCAGCCGTGGCATTGCGGGGCGATCGCCGCGGCGTCGACGGTCGCGATAAACGCGGCCGTGGCGGGGTTGCTGGCGAGCTCTTGCTGCAGCCGCTGCGCGTAGTACTGGACGAGACTCGATCGTTGCGGGGATCCCGGCACGGCGAGCGAAATGAGGTCCTGTGGGGGAGGACGTTTGAGCGCGGACCTGCGCGAGCGAGAACTGACTGCGTTCGCGTACCGTGACGAGCGACTTGACCGGGATACTGATACGATCAGGAACTCGCGTCGTGGCAATGACCAGCGCGCAGCTCAAGCCAGCGTCGAGGCAAGCTCGCAGGCACGTTACGACGGCCTGCGCCGTTTCAAACTCGGAGCACAGCGTTTCGACGTTGTCGAGAATAACTGGTGGGTGGACACTCACTGGTCAGAATTCAAAACGACGATACAGAGGCGCGATGAGCAAACGGGAAACGAACCGACGCGCTTGGTTGACAGGGCCGACAAGAACAGGTGCTCGATGCCGCGCGGCTTGTTGAGCGGGAAGTTCAAGTTGACGAGACCCAAATTGATGGTTGTGCACTGGATAGCATCGAATCGGCTTCGTGAGCTCACGGATCAAGGGACTGTGGGCGAGACAACGGGCTCTTAACGAACCTCGAGCCCATGTGCCCTGGCTAACTCGTGGACGAGAAACGATTTGCCTAGACAGAGCCACCAGACTTTCAAAAAAGATTCATTTATAGACGGCAAATATTGTCCACCCACCAACGCCAGATGGCCCGTCCAGCAAGACCAGGCTGCCATTCGGAATGCACGAGTCGCCAAAGATCGCCGACGCGAGGTCGGCCTCCTGGTTCGTTGATGCCGAATGACCAGCAAAACACGAGAATAGTTGTTCAAGTCTTGAAACATTCGGTTGCGCCAGTTACGAGCGTCAATTCCGGCTGCAGCTTGCTCAATCGACCACAGGTGCGAGCTAGAGGGCAATTACCGCTCAAAAGCGCCGGGGTAGATTGCAGCGAACGAGTTGGTTGGTGCCATTCTGGGGAGCGTTGCGCGCAGTCAGAGCGCGAGGATCAATCGTTGAGCTGCTTTGGTGGTGCAGCGCGGGCTCAATTGTGAGCGACTGCGAGCTGCCAGACGACTACCCCAAAGGCTCCAATCTACAACGTCATTCGCCATCAGTCACCACGTCCTTGCCTTCAACAGATCACCGACGCGTTCGCCATGCCCTGGAACATGATCCGATCCGCATCACGAACCGATCCCGCAATGGACCAGGAACTGAAAGAACTTGCTGCAATGTTGCCGGGAGAACCGAACAACGACGTTCTTGCCTCCGACGCGCCCGCCGACGCACCGGCCGACAACATGCACACAGCTGACGATGCGCTCGCAAGTCACAGCGAGCCTACCGAGGAAGCTCTCTCCGACAATGTGCCTGGCGCTGACGCTCTCGCTACCGATGCACCGAACGGCCCCGAACCCGCCGACCCAGCCTCCGTCGCCGCCCCAGCGTCCCGAGCAACCAGTGCCGCACACGGCAACAACGATGCTGCGCCGGCGTCGATCCCGCTCCCGCCGTCAGCTGCGCCCGGCTCGGCTCCCGACACGACGCTTTCGGTCCCGCTCGACGCGCGCGCCGACACGGCCGCCATTGCCGCCGTGGTCGCGTCGTGGCATCTCGACAAGGCGTGGGCGCACTCGACCGCACCGGCGGTCACCGCGGCGATGCCGCCAGCACTTGTCGCCGACGTGCCAGCGCACTACGTGACCACGTTCAGCAAGCCCGCGCCGGACCACCCGATTCCGGCCGCGACCTGCCGCGCGTACTGGCGCAAGACGGGGAGGGGCGATACCGGTGTGCCCGAGCGGGTAAGTGCTTTGTCCCTTGTGTTGCCAGATTTTGATGGTGGATGCTGACGGGCAATGGTGGACGGCCAGTGGCACTTCCGCGTCGAGCACCATCACCTGGTCCTGCAATACGACGTTGTGCTGCCCTTCGGATCCCCTCCACCCACAGCGAGCGCGCCGCAGTCGGTTGGGACCAAGGCCGACGTGCAGCGGCTGCTCGAGTTTATCTTGGACCGCAAGGGCGCGTGCAGCCAGTAGTGGGACGGCTTGCAGCAGCAGACGAAGCAGACTGAGAACGGTCGTGGACTCGCAGCGTCGAGATGACGACTCGAGTCTTTCCGAATGGACAAACCGTGGGTATATATATCAATCAATCGGATGGGTGGGTGGGTGGGTGGAGAGGGTGGTGCGCGCCAGAGCAAATGCAACTGCGGCGGCGGCAAATGGAATCCTGTTGGGATGCTTGCTCGTTCGTGCCCACACACGTGAGCGGACGAAAAACAATCTCGAGAAGGAATGCGAAAAAATCACAGAATGGCAACCCCGAGAGGAAGCACAAAAAACCAAAATGAAAATGAAAAGATTGTCTCGAAAATAGAAGCACTTGCGGCAACACAAGAAAACGATGAGAGCAAAGCACTCAGAGCAAGGCGAGCTCGTCGAGCAGCTCCTTGAGGCTAGACCGCGTAAGCGCCTTGCCCACAACGCGGTCAAAGTGCTTGTTGCTGCTTATAAACTGCTCGTATGCCGAGATACCAATGATCGGCGTGAGCCGGTTGACGTTGTCGGTCGACCGGATCATGCGCGCCGCGTTCTCGCCGTCCACTAATTGATCGGAGTCGAGGGTGAGTTGAACGTCGAAGCAAATCTGCGCGAGAGGAGTTGATCAAAAACGTACAGATGGGCATGCCGACGTCCATAAAAATCACGTCCCAGAGGGTCGACCCGGTCGCCATGAGCACCGCGTCGGCGCCATTATGCACGACCTTGCACGCCGCACCGAGCTTGCTCAGGATCGTTTCGAGAATCTTGCACGCGATCGGATTGTCGTCGGCAATCAGCACGCGCAGCTTGTCGGACGGGTTGCGACGGCGGCGCGGCGGCGCGGCGGGCAGTGGTGGTGGTGGAGCCACATCCTCGACCTCGACGCCCTCTTCCTCTTGCATCGCGGCAAGGTCGTCCACCTCGTCGTCGCGCTCCAGTGGCATTGCGGGCGGCAGATCGGCATGCTCGTTCTCGCGCTCGCGCTCGTGCTCGACGAGTTCGGGCGGCGCCGATGGCGGCTTAACAATCTCAAACCCAAACTGGGGCGGCGCGTCCGTGCTCGGATCGCGGCCTTCGTCCACCTCGAGCCCTGCCATTGGTGCCAGGGTGGACTTGGACGGCGAAGTCAGGGGCACCTGGGCGCGCGGCGGCGACTGGACCGCTGACAGCGACAGCGTGCGGTGCCGGCCCGACAACCTGCTCTGGCTACCAGTTGGGGACGCCATGGTGCTACCCATGCTCGCCGTGGGCCTCGAAAATGGCTGCACGCCGAGTCGCGACGACTGCACAGGTGTGCCACGGGTCCCAGCGGCGGCGCTGGGGCTGTTCACGGGCTCGAGCGAGTCGGAGCACGACGACAGGAACAGCGACGACACGCTGGACGCCGGGCTCGACGGCGGCGGCGTGTTGGCATGCAGCGCCATGAGCAGCGGGCGCCGTGACTGCGACGCTGTCGACCGTGACCGCGGGCGCACGTGCAGCGCGTTGACGTTGGGAGACAGCGGCAGCGATGCCGACGACGTGTTGGCCGACGACACGAGCGAGAGCGTCCCGCCGAGCCCCGTCTGCATCTGCTGCTCGGTCTTGATGCGCTGCACGGTCGAGTTGTTGGCCTTGACGAGCGGGTCGAGGTTGCGGAACGAGAACGTGCCGAAATCCGACGCCGTCGGCTCCGAGTGTGCTGAGCTTGACGACGGGTAAATACCTTTGTCGCTCCGGTCACGGTCGCGACCACGTCGGCCACGCGAACCCGATCCACGCGCGTCGGCCGGATCGCTCGATGCCGACCCGTGCGTCCACTTGGGCCCGCCGCCTTCCTCGACACGCAGCAACGACGACCGGCTGCCCTTGCGGCGCACGGCGTGCTCGGCGCCGCGCGCGTCAAAGTACTCGGTATCCTCCGGGTTGCTCACGACCGGCACAAAGTTGGGCTCCTCGGTCATGAGCGTGTCCCAGTCGATCGACTCGAAGAATGGGTGCGCCTTGACCTCGGCCGCGCCCTTGGCGCCGAGCCGCTGCTCCGGATCCATGCACAGCAGCTTTTCGATCAAATCGCGCGCCTCCTCCGACACGTCCTCTTCAAACGCCGGGTCAAACGTGAGCCGCCGAGACAAGATGTTTTCAAACACCTTGTCGATTGTATCGTCGTGGAACGGCGGGATGCCGTACAGGAACTCGTAGAGAATCACGCCGAGCGCCCACCAGTCCACCATGACATTGTCCTGGCCGGTGCCGAGAATGCTTTCCGGCGCGAGGTAGTCGGGCGTCCCGGCAAATCGCCGCTGGTCTGGCGCCAGGTCCGGTTGCGGCACGCCAGGTGATGGCTCGCCCTGCGCATTCCCAATGGCCGCCACCGCGGCTGCGGCTGCTTCGGCGGCGCTGCCCTGCGACGATGCCGTCGAGTTGCGCCGACTCTGCATCAAGTAACTGGCGACAATCGGGACACCCGCATCGATCAGCGGGCTTGCCGTCGCGGGTGGTGGGACCACGTCGAGCGAGTCGGTGCGTGGCGGTCGGTTCGAGCTGGCCGACGAGGCCGTCGACGACGTGCGCACCATGCCGCTCAGCACCGAGTTCGTCTGGTACGCTTGGCTGCGCCGATCGAGGAAACCAACGCGAGACAGCCCAAAGTCGGTCAACTTGAGATGACCTGACTGGTGGATGAGGAAGTTATCTGCAAAACACGTGTGCCTATGGTAAGCTTTCGGCGCGCGCGAATCACAGCACGGATTCTGAAAAACAGAATCGCAAACGTACCGGGCTTCAAATCGCGATGCACAATCTTTTGCGAGTGCAAGTACTCGAGGCACAACACCATTTCGGCCACGTACTTGCGCGCCCAGTCCTCGGACAGGCAGCCCACGTTCTTCAAGAGCGACGCGCAGTCGCCGCCGTTCATGTACTCCATGACAAGGTAGAGTGCGTCGCGCGTCTGGAACGTGCAGTAGAGCCGCGTAACGTAGTCCGAGTCGGGCTGCAGCATGAGAATGAGCCGCTCCGCCTTGACGTTCGTGACCTGGTTCTTGGCAATCATGTCGGCCTTGCGCAAAGTCTTGATCGCAAAGTACTCGCCCGTCAACTTCTTCTTGGCCAGGTAGACACTGCCAAACGCGCCGCGCGAAATCGGCTTGACAAAGTCGTAGTCGTCAATCGACGGCGACGTGGTCGACGACCCCGAGGGGCGGCCCGCGGGCGAGGCCAGCGGCGACGGGATCAATGGCGAGTGCGGCAACTTGCTCCCAGCCGTGCCGCTCGCCGTACCCTTGGTGTTGATCTTGGGCGGCCGCTCCTGCCGCCGCGACTTGCCCGTGGACCCGCGCGCGTGCGGTGACTTGGCCGAGCGCCGCGACGACGACGACGGCGCCGCCGGCTCGTCAGGCCCCGTCGACGCGCCACTATCCATATCCTTGCCCGACCGCGCCGACGTGGACCGCGACGGCGGCGCGCGCGACGACTTGGTGCTCGACCGCGACTTGCGCGCGGCCGACGCGGCGTCCTTGGTGGGCGGCCCCGACATGGAAATCCCGGCCCGCTCCTGCTGCACTTTTTCCTCGCGCACGTGCTTCCACTGCTCCTGCTTGGCGGCGAGCAAGTTCTGCGACCCGATCAGCAGCACGTTGACGAGTTCCTGCACCTCCTTGGCAATCTCCGACAGGACCGGAGGCAGCGCGTCATCGGGCGGGATCGCCCATCCGGTGACCACGGCGGGGACCCACAGCGGGCAGCAGTCGTTAGGCAGCGGCGGGAACCCGGCCTTGTCGTCGCGCGCGACCGTGAGCAGCGGACCCATCCCGGGAATGCGCAGCGTGTAGCAGATGCGGATCGGGAGACTGCAGTTGAAGTCGTTGACCATGGTGCGGATTGCGAGGCAGCCCGTGATCACGTCGGCGAGCCGGCGCGCAAACTGGACCTCAAACTGCTTGTCGGTCGGCATCACGGCCGGCACCGATGCGGCTTGGGCCACGTCGATGTTGCTGCCGGTGGGGTCCGACACGGCGCTTGCTGAGTCCACTGCGGCCGCCGGTTCCGGCATTGGTGCTGCTGCTGCTGGTGCCGGGGGCGACAAGAACGGTTCTAGCTCAGCGCGCTTCTCGCGCAACCCTTCGAGGACGAGCGCGACATCGGCCTCGCACTTGTGCACGTCGTAGCAAATCTTGTTGTGCACGGCGAACAGGAAATCCGGCACGTGCCGCTCGCAGACGTGGCAGAGCACCGGCACCACGTCGCGCGTCGACAGCCACACCGTATGCGGCGGAATCGACGGCGCAATCCCGGCCATGTTCGGCGGCGGCGCGCGTTCCGGCACGAGCACGCCCTTGGACTCCATGTGGAACTCGCGGCTGCCTTGCAAGAACTTGAACCGCACCGACGCCGACGACTCGTGGTCAGCGTTGCCCTCAGCTGCGGCACGCTGCAGGAGCGCGGTCGCGTCCTCGAAGAGCCGGTGCTGCACGGGGCCCAACACGTCCTCGACGCGCTTTCCGACCAGATCGGCCGGCTCAAGCCCGAGAATCTGCGCAAACAGCGGCGAGACGTACCGGTACCGCACGTCGAGCGAGAGTTCAAACACGTAGTTGATGCGGTGCTCCGACTCGCTGCTGCCGGGTTCGGCGCGCGTCGACCGGCGGCGCCGCGACAAGCCGCTCGCCGCCGCGTCCACGTTGAGACTCGACGTTGACGACGATGCCAGGTCGGGTTCCGACTTGACCCATGCGCGCACGCGTGGCGACGCAGCCTCGAATTCCGTGTCGGCGTCGCCGGCGAGATCGTCTTCGCTGAAGCTGTGCCCGAGCTTGGACGGCGGGAACGCGGGCGTCGCGGCCGAGACGAGAATCTCCTGCATGCCCGTCTCGTAATCGTCGTCGTCGTCGTCCTCGTCGAGAAACGCGCCGGCCACGTTGTCCAGCGCCTGCATGTCGTCTTCACCATCGTCGTCGTTCGGGACGGGCGACGCGACGCGGTCCACGAGCCACGTCTGGTCCTCGTCCTCGTCGAGATCGCCGTCGTCCTGGACCGAGCTTGCCGCCTCCACTTCCGCACTCACGTCGTCCTCGGTCAACTCGCTGCCTTCGCACGGCTCGTTCACCGTCTCAGTCAACCCCTCCTCGCAACTCTCACCAGACCCCGACTCCTCCTCTTCCTCGTCATCCTCGCCCTCGCTTGCGGTTCGCGTCGACGGCGACGACTCGCCCGACGACAGCGACGAGAGCAGCGAATCGCTCGCGACGAGTGCCGGCTGCGCGGTCCCCGCGACCTTGATCTCCAAGATATTCGTCAATTTCGCCATGGCCGTCATGATATGCACAATGCAAATCGACAGCGGCGACCGCGGCGGCAAACTCGCCGCCAAGAACAATGCCTTGAGCCGCTCGAGCTTCGCAAAACACAACTTCTCGCGATCGTAGAGGAACATGGCATCCGCATCCAAAATCTCCTGCCCGATGCGCGTGATTTGCAGCAGGATCTGAAGCAGCGGCGTCGGCGCGACTTCCTGCCCGCCGAGAACGGGCAGCGGCGAGAGCGGCGGCGACGCGACGTTCTTTGCGGATGCAGTCTCGGCGGCGCGCTTGGGCCGGAACGGGCACGGGTCGTCGGGGGTACACTGCCCGCCGCACCGCGCGGTCCCCGAGCACCCGAGCTGTGCCTCGTTGGACAGGCCTTGCTGCTGCGCGTCGAGCAGTTCCTTCTCCACAAGTTCGGCGAGCTCGACCATGGCCTTTTGCAGTTCCACGTCGCACTCTTCCTTTTTCTTGGCAAGCCGGCCCGACAGCGACATGTTGACGAGGTGTGAGAAGAAGCCAAACGGCTTGGGCTTGGGCGAGTGGTGGTGCGGCTTGTGGTGATGGTGATGGTGCTGGTGACGGTGGTGGGAGGAGTGGTGATGGTGGTGGTGCCGATGGTGCCGCAACTGCTTGGCCCCGGGCGTTGGTGACGTCCGCTCGTCCTCGTCGCCGTCCTCGTCGTCCGTCTCGTGGTGCGAGTCCGACTCGGGCAAGAACCCGGGCACCGCTGCGGCAAACACGTCCTCCATTGACTCGCGGCGCGCCTGGTGCATCTGCGGCGGGGCGCGTGGCGGTGTCGTCAGCCCAGCCCCAAACAAGACACTCGACGGCGACGCGGCCGCAACGGCCAGCAACGGCGGCGGCGGCGGCGGCGGAGTCAACGACCCGTGCTTGACAACGTCCGCATACGACAGCGAGAACAGACTGCCCTGCGGCGGCGACGGCGTTGTGCGCTCCTGCCTGCTCGCGAACGCGGACGGTGGCGGCGGGGGTGGCGTGATCGGCGCGCACGGTCCCCACGATTCCCGCGAGTGCAGGGGACGACGCCGTGGGCGACGGGACGTCGACCGACGCGTTCGATCCGCGAAGTGACGGCGCGGTCGCGGGTGAGGTCGCGCCCGACGACGCTGCGGCCAGCCGCTGCCGGCGCAAATTGTCGTGCGAGACGCGGCGCAGCGGGGACGCGTCCTTGGACGACGACCTCCGGCGCGCGGCGGCCATGACAGCTGCTGCCGCGGGGCCTGGCGCAGTAACGCCCGGCACCGCTGCGGCCCCACCCGTATTCGACCCTGTGCCGGCGGACGAGAGTGCCGTTGCCGACGACGATGCGGTCGCCGACGACGACTCGGACGAGACCGAACCCGCCGACGGCCTGCGCTCGTGCAAAACCCCAACGGAACTGGACGCCGACGTCGTACGCCTCGACCGTGCCGCCGCCGCCGCGGACACACTCCCGCCGGACGCCGTGCGCGTGGACGACCGGCGCGACCTCTTCCCCGTCTCCTCATCCGCATGACTCGCCTTGGCCACGGCGCGGCGCCACTCGTCGATCCAATCGGTCCACTTGGCGGGTTGCACTTTCCACTTGGTGCATTTCGCAACGCGCGTGCGCACGAGGTACTGCAAGTACGCGTTCGTCTCGTTCTCGTCGTGGTGGCCGTCGGGCGACTCGGGCTGCGGTGCCGCAGCGGCAGCGGGCGGGGGCGTGTGCGGGCGCGCGACGGGTGCGGTGGCGAGCGGTGCGGGCGATAGGCCGAGCGGACACACGGTCGGGCACGGGGCGGCGCGTCGTGCGCGACCTGGGATCCCGTGCACGGCCGCCGCCGCGTCCAGCCCCCTCCTC